>JAJOZX010009343.1:0-164032 GCA_023014485.1 Bathynomus jamesi
ATGCCTTCTCTCCTCGGTGAAGAATTTTATTTGCAACGTTTTGGTATGGAATGGGGTCCCCTTTATCCCCAATACTGAGTACATTATATATGGAGTATTATGAGTCGGAATTGTTGCAAACAATATGTCCAGGAATCTAATTTGGTTTCGTTATGTAGATGATATTTTCTCATTTTGGCCTGACCACTGGAACAACTTTGACACTTTCTTTCAGTCATTAAATAATCTTGTTCCCTCTATTAAATTTAAATATGAATGGGAGAACGACAAACAATTACCTTTTCTAGATGTTTTGGTCATTAACGAAAGCGGAAAGCCCAATTTCACGGTCTATAGAAAACCTACTCATTGTAATTCGTACATTCATTATTTTTTCATATCATGATGAAGGGGTTAAAAGCTCAATTATTCTTCCATGTTTCTAAGAGCACTCAGGATTTGTAGCCCACATTTGCTGGATCCGGAAAATTCAAAGATTTGGAACATTTTTAAGGATTTAAAATATCCTGAGTGGTTTATCAGAAAGGCGTATTTTAAAGCCAGAAAATCTTTTTATGCCCCTCGGGAACCTTCAGTTAACCAAAAACAATATGTGAGTTTGCCTTACATTGCCGGCTTAGAAAGAGTAAAACCGTTGACGAAAGAATTTAAATTTGCTTTGGCGTTCAAATATTCGTCTACCGTGAAAAGTAAATTGGTTAGGAATAACGTTGCAAAAGAGGAACAAGCCTGTGTCTACAGCATTCCCTGTAAAAGTTGTGATTTAGTATACGTGGGAGAAACTGGAAGAAATATTGAAACCCGTATCAAAGAACACAAATATGCCTTCAGAAGTTGTAATACTAATAATGCCATTTTTTATCACGCTAGCCAAAATAATCATGCTATAGATTGGGAATCAAGTAAGGTACTTATAAATGTAATAATTATGTCAAAAGAAAAATAATAGAATCTGTGTGTATAGAAAAAGTAGATAATTTTAATTTGTGCGAAGGTACTTATAAGTTGGACCCTTTAATGAGATTCTTGGTCAATAAATCCCTTACGGAGTCGTGGGAACGTGTTCGAACCTAAGTGTGAATTTCTTAAATGTCTCTGGATTGGAATGTTTCCTTACTCGCTTTTAGTAAATGTAATAATGGAAGTAATTAATGTGGAAATAAATATATGCAGTAATTATGTCAAAACATTAGGATCTGTATGTATAGAACAAGAAGATATTTTTAATTTGTGGAAATGTAGTTATAAGCTGACCCTGTAATAAAATGCCCTTCTGGTTTCGGGAGAACGATATCTAAACCTAGGTGCGAATTTCTCAATGGTCTCTGGATTATTTCCTAATCGCCTTTTTTCATTCGTTTTTCGGTTTATAATTTCTGTATAATAAACAACAATGTAATAACCAATGTAATAATAAATTTATAATTTCTGTAATTAATAATTATGCAATATTAAATGTAATAAATTTAATTATAAATGTAATAATTATGTAAAAATAATAGAATCTGTATGTTTAGAACAGGAAGATAGTTTTTAAAATTTGTGCGAATGTACTTAATGAAAATGCCCCTCCTGTCTCGAGAGAATGGAATCCAACCTAGGTGCGAATTTCTTAACGGTCGATCCCTGAACTGTTTTTCCCTCTTGTTTTGTTTCATTTGTGTTTCTGTATCCACCCGAGGAGGATGCCAGTGGCGTCGAAACTGTCGTGGAAATAAACTCTGTCTATTAGAGTGGGTTTTTATTTCTATTTTGACCTTCACGTAAAAAAGTGAAGTTTTTTGGACCTCAGAATTGTTGACAATAGACACGTGGTGTGATATTTGTGCTAAAAATCCTGATTATTATATAAATATAAGAATTATTCTCCATAAGAGTTTAAGGTAAGAGTATTTCAACTAAACATAGATATATATTTTATTGGTAGGAATATTTTATAGACAATCATAATTGTTTCATTTGCATTCGGGATAAAATGATCCCAACAGGTTTTCACACTGGGATATTCTTATCCCAACAGGGTTTGAATCATATCTTTTTTTTCCAGGATGAATAGGCCAATGGATCTCGAAGCTCTAGAAAAATATATTCTGAGTGATGATTTTGATAAGGATCCCGATTATAGTGGTTCAGATGATAGTCCTGACAGCGATACAAGTGATGGAGACTTTGATGAGGTCATTCCAAATCAAATAGAAGTATTGAAAATAGCAAATAGAAATACTCATGATACTAAAAGTAATAGGCCTTCTCTTATTTGTCCATCCCAAAATAATAATTCTCTTAGTAAAAATAATAAGCCCACGAAAATATCTACAAGAGAAAGTGTGGAAAATAACATGAATGAAAATGATAATATGAAAATAGCAAAGGAAGGCGCGTGTGCACACCCTTTTTCATGGTCACGTAACACTGATAATTTTTGCCCAAGAATGAACATTCCAGCAAAAAAAGATTGCATTGTAACAGCTAAAGTGAACAGATCAAACTCTGAAATTGAGACGTTTTTGCAATTATTTCCAAGAAGCCTTTTCCTACAAATTGCACACTTTACAAACATGAGACTAAGGATTTATGAGCAAACAAAAAAGAAGGAAATAAACATGACATCAGTAGAAGAAATAATGGTTGTGTTAGGTTGCACAATGATAATGTCATATAATAAGGTTCCAGCATTGAGAATGTACTGGTCTACAAATGTCTCTTTTGGAAATTATGCGATAAAAAATGCACTTTCAAGAGACAGATTTCAACTTTTATTCTCAAAGTTGTACTTCAATGATCCAAACAAACCTGAAGGTGCATCAAAAATATATTATGTGGAAGAAGTTTTGTCATGTCTCAAAGAAAAGTTTGTTAGAGCAAGAACTGACAGCACATTTCAATCAATCGATGAGTCCATGACAAAATTCAAAGGACGATCCGCCCTCAAGCAGTACCTTCCTATGAAGCCCGTAAAGAGGGGTATAAAGTTATGGACCAGATGTGACTCACAAACAGGGTACGTTTATGATACAAATATTTACTGTGGCAAGGAAAATGAAGCCATGGAAGGATCTCTTGGCGAGAGTTGTAAAAACTCTTGCAGAAACTATCCGTGAGAAAGACTGCTTCTTGTGTTTTGATAGATTTTTCACTAATGTGGGACTAATGAGCTCATTAGATGTTGCAGCTGTGGGAACCTGCATGAAAAACAGAAAAAAAATGCCCACATTTGGTGCTGAACTTCAAAGAGGAGAATCAGAAATAGTTGTGTGTGACGAAGGAATTATGGCCTGTCGCTGGAAAGACACAAAAGATGTAATATTGATAAGTAATTGCCATGGACCTGATGAAGAAAAATAAAGCGAACAATGAAAGATGGAACAAAAAAGGAACTTAGATGTCCAGAAGCAATTGCGTTTTATAACAAATACATGGGAGGAGTGGATCATGCTGATCAGATGATAACACTCTATGAGCTAGATAGGAAAAGCCGAAAGTGGTGGCGCAAAGTTTTCTTTAGGCTGGTAATGACTGCTGCATTCAACTCTTACGTAATTTATTGTGAAATCAATCACAAGAAAATTCCATATATTGAATTTTTTGTCAAACTTGCAGAAGGAATGATTGATCTTGGAAGATCCACACTAAAGAGAAAAAGAACCCGGTCCATCGGAAGGCCCTCAAAAATGTCAAAAATGCTACATTCTGTTGGGGATCACCTGCCTGTAAAAGAAAAGAGCAGGCGCCGATGCATTAGATGTGCAGCACGTAAAACTGAGAAAAGGACGCCCTATCTTTGCAAGAAATGCAACTTGCCTTTATGTATGGAGTGCTTTACTCCATACCACACATAGTTCTCATGTCAGTCTCAATAAATCAGCTTCATCTGTTTTTTTTCTTTATTCCTACCCATATTCTTGGTTTATATAAGTATCAGTGTGAAATACTGTTGGGACATTTTCAGCCCATTTTTACCCGAAATGAAATACTATTGGGACATTTCTATCCCATGATAAAAATAGGTATTTTGCATTATAGTGGATCAATAATATTTTCTGTACTCTTACTTAGGTTCTAATCAAGTTAAGAAAATAAGAAAAAATAACTTAAGTGTATTTGCCAAAAGTCGGATCGAAAGGGTTAATGGTAGGAAATCGGGGTGGTTGGATGTAGGTAGTGGTGTCCCTCAGGGTTCAGTGTTATGCCCATTGCTATTCGTAATCTACATTAACGACGTGGATGTAGATACTAAAATAGGCGGTAAAGTTTTTAATAGTCCAGTCAATCTAGGCTATATTTTTGGTCAACCTGGAAGTAATTGTAACAGAAATGGTTTCATCGTTTTTGACATCCCCAAATATTCAAAAATAACATATTAAAAACTTACCACCATTGGGTAAGGCAATTTTTCAGAAAAATGGAATTTGCGTTAATCCCTCACTCCCCCAGGTTGGTAGGTCAAAATGACACCATCTTGTATTTTTCGTCCACAGCTAACCTTTAACATTAATATTTTTTCTTAAAATTTTCATTAATCCTTCCTAGATGGTTAGCAAATATTTTTAGTTGATAAAAAAATACTCAGTCCATAGGGGGCGCTCCCATCTCGTGCTAAAAGACGAAAAACGGAACATCACGCTGCGTATCGACCGCGATTGTAGGCGTTATTGACCATTGCTCAAGTACTCAAGTAAAATTGACCATTGGACATCATAATCGTAGAGACTTTGATTAGCTCTTTCAAATGAACCCCACACCACTAGTCTATCCTTCATAGTTTCGAGTATATATTTTCATATTAACGATGTTCACTTGTTTTGATTTCGTTTTTTGGACATAACTCTTGGATAAACTGAGATATTGATCTGAAACTTAGTTTATAGAAAAAATAGCGTGCTATGTCAACTCAAATCAATACATGACGATTTCACAGGGATAGGCATTTTGATATAGCCTATGCGTGATGGTGAGTTACTAAAAATCTGGGTCTGTATTATTTTCGTCACTGTTCTCTGCATTCTCTATGTCCAAAGGGTGCTGACAGTTCAGACAAGAAATGCCTTGGCATTCGCCACACAAGGCTGAGCATTTCAGTCCATTCTTGAAACACGTACATCTCGCGTTCTGACACTCTACCTTGCAGTTACATCTGAAAAGTTTTAGTAAGCTTTCTGGTGCTGGAGCTTTCGAGGTATAAACTGGTAGCAGTTTTCCTCTTTTCACAGTCCAACCCCATTCTTCTGGATCAAGAACTTCCAGTCCTCTCCAAACTTGCACTTGGAGGTAAACACGCAATGAATGGAATGATGCAGCTGCGGATGTTGGAGGCAAGCTCTCGGGAGACACAACTTTCATACTTGCAGCAACTTTCCGGTAAAATCTTGTGACACGAAGCTTATCAAGCGAGCTTTCTTTTTTTCCGCCATAAACAATAAGCAACAACTTTTCTCCAGCAGTAATAACTTCTCTTGTTGATGTTGAGTTGTTGAAAACTTGGCTTAAGCGTTGAAAGCTTTCGTCTTTCTTAAACTTTTGCAGGGCCACATCTTTACCAATGGAAACAATTTGGACGTTGTATCACACCCAAGTAAGGCGTGAATAAGCAAGATTGCTTCGCAAATCTTCAATCCTAATTTCGATTTAGCGTACTTGATGTCCAACAGTTTGGTTTTCGCTTTCGATTGAGTTTTTTGCTCTGATGTGAAAAATATTCTGTGACCATCTACATCAGCATGATGGAGCAGGAGAATGAGTAGATCGGTATCTTCTGCAATAACAACTGTTGGTTTACTTCTGGCAGATTCAATTGCAGACCTTTTGATTGTACAGACAGCATCACCAGATGATTGGATTGCTTTCATGTTTTCTTCGTTCATTTTAGTTGCCAACATTACTAGAAATCTCTGCTTGTTGTCGAGGTTAGTAAGAAACTCGTCTTTCTTCATATTTAGCTTCATTTCTCCTGTTAAACGTACAGGTATGCCCTGCTTGCCTTTGGTTCTGCGAATGTGGGTTGTATCTTTGGTACAAGGCCTCCCGTCATACCCATCAAATACAACGACTGTTCCCTCTCCGTAATGCTTGAGGACGTATTCTACAAGTTTTGCAAATCTCGTTGTATGTTCTTCCTTTTGTCCATTGTACTCTGTGGAGCAAGGATCCTCCATCGAGGACATATTAAATATCTTTAGGAAGTGAAGCATCTGATTCATCAGGCGCAGTTGAAGACCAGATAGAATTTGCTAGCTGTGGTTTATTTGCTTCCCTTAACAAACCGTCTGTCTCTATAAGTGCAGGAGGAAATGTGTACAGCTCATACGAGAATGCTGTCTCCAAGTCTACAGCTGATCCCATACCTGTGACAGTGGTTATTAGACGTTGGAATAACAAGAGAGGATCAACGGGAATAACTTCTTCACCTATCTTAATAGTTGATCTTGCTTTCATTGTTATGGCCACGTCTTTTTTCTTGAACGTATAATCTGCAACTGGTTTTCCGGACATTGAAGCAAGAATGTTGCTTCCAATAACCTTGGCATTGTCTACATTGACAGTTGAAATAGCAATTTCTCCTGTGTCAATGCTCATGAGTTCCTTTCGGTTGTCGAAGGGGTTTCTTGCCACAGCGTACGCCAAGATTTTCAATGAATCTTTGAAATCTCTCTCAAGTCGTGCCTGTCTTGTTTCTTTTTGCTGCTCACTACCTTCATACGTTACATCTGTAACTTCCTGCATCGCACGGTTTATTTCTGCACAGGCTGGTGTCGACAGTAGCCAAACTGATCTTTGTACCTCAGTCATTCCTCGTCTGTGAGTTAGTCCACCTGTTGTTTTCAAACTCCTCATAAGAACTTGTTCTATAACCAGATCTGTTGAGAGTCCAGCCCAAAATCTATTACTTCTGCGAACAACATGATAGCCTTCTCTAAACTTTGCGTAAACATTTGGATGTCTCTTTTAGATTTAACATTTTTTGAAGATAGATGCGTGTTTACTTAGCATACGCAAAATGTCCAGACCAGTGGCGGCTCATCGGTAGGCACTGCGGAACTGCAGTACCCCTAAATTTTTTATTTACAATTGAGATAATCAAGAACAATATACGGATGAGCTCACTGAATAACTTTTGAAACTTTTATTCATTGCTCAATGCTCATCCTTTTATTTCAGTAATTATTTCAGCCCATTCTTAGAGACAGCACCCCTAGAATTTTTAGTCACGAGCCGCCACTGGTCCAGACGCTGCGAAAAATGGTAGCATGCTATACTCTGCCAGTAAATGAAGAAGGAAGTTTCCTGTTCTTTCGGCTTTTATGAATGTGCATAGCAGTGATGTAGTCGAGACCACCAAGTCCGAGACCGAGACCTGATCCTGTGAGACCAAGATCGAGACCGAGATCAAAGGTTCGAGATCGAGATCTACCTTCCGAGATCGAGACCCTTAAAATTCGAGACCGAGACCGAGATCGAGACCAAGATCGAGATCGAGACCAAGCTCATGCCCTTTCAATTTTACTATGGAAATTAGACTATGTTAAGTATATTAATAAACTAATAACTACTTTCTCAGATGTAGTGTGTTGAATGCAAAAAGTGTAGCCTATAAATTAACAAATGAATATATATATACGTACTTTTTATTTATTTACTTCTTTTATATCTGTTACAGTTTGACTTGTGCATTTATTTAAAGCATGATAGGTGCTCATTACACTTAGGAACATCAGCATGTTCAGAAGATCTGCTGAAGTTCGACTTCTGTGGGGCCTCATTATTATGCCTCCATGGCTAAATACACGCTCAATTGGAGCACTAGAGGTAGGCACTGTTAAAACAGTCATGGCAATATTGGCCAGTGATGGGAATTTATCCCTTTTCTGGTGCCAAAACTTTATTGGAGAGCAGTTGTCTAAAATATGAGATTCATCGATCTCTAAGAGGTACCGCCGCAACTGTTCCCTGCGGTTCAAAATCTTCCCAGTTTCAACGTTCTTCTGCTTGGACCGATAGCTTTGATATTTTGCCATTAGTCTCGGCTTTGGTTTGATTTTGATTTGTTCTACGAATCGGTACGTTGTAAATATAAGTGATGTGAAGGGTTGTCGAGTTATTCTATGCTTTATTGAATTTATCGGTACTGTTTTCTTTATGCTGTATTTCTTGCATTATTTTTGTGTGAAGCATTTTATTTTTTCAAATACATATTGGATGGGAGGATAATCGTTTTTATCACGCCACAGAGGTTGACACGCCGTTTGGCAACACTAAGTGGCCTTATAATATATACTTATACGTATATATAATATATAAAATTCTCTATTTAGTGTTTCCATTTTCAATAAAATTAATCTGACGGGGGCGGGAGGGGGGGCAAACTTTTTTGTAGCGCTAACCTAAAAAAATCCAGACCCACAGCACCCCCCCGCAAGACAAACGTGGCAACTCAAAACAGGGTGACTGATTAGTGAATACCTAGAGTCCCTTACTTTTACAAACTTTCATAAATATTCTGAATTGTGTCTGTTCAACCAAGCCACCATCATGAGTATGCCAATAACATGTATTTTTCATTGCGGTCTCGAGAGGTCTCGAAAGGTCTCGGGGAGAAAAACCGAGACCGCGTCTGTCGAGACCGAGATCGAGATCTAAATAGCGGAGACCGAGAAGATCGAGATCTGCAAATTGGGTCTCGAGACCTACATCACTGGTGCATAGTATTTCGACCATTTCTATGTATTGGAACCACAGTTTTGCAATTCTCGAGGAATCTAAGCTATGTTTGTAGTTCTCCAGTTTCTCAATCATCTTTTTGAAGACCACCTCCTTTTCTACATCTTCCGAACTTATTTCTCCTGAGATTGATTTATCAAGTAAATCTGAGATCTGTATTAAATCGAAGTTATCAGCAAAATTGAAAACATCTGACTGAGTGTATTCTTCATCATTGTCTAACTTAATAGAGCATTCGTATATTTCTGACATCATCATTGCATGAAGGGCACCTACAACTAGTAGATGACCACGAACGGCTTGAGATATTGCTTTCCCACTTAGCATATGGGGCACCGTGTTTTCAGCATAGACAGTTTCTAACATTGTCTGCAGTCCGGAAGAAGTCATGAGATGCCCAATAGATCCAAGGAAACTCATGGCAGTGTGGAGCCCACCAAGTCGCAACACTATTTCTTTCAAAGGGCTTGCATCATCCACACTTTCTTGGATTTCAGTTCCCTTCCAGTACAGTGGCTGATCAAATGTTAGTACCGGTGACATGTTGTAGCGCTTTGCCAGCTCAGACACAAAATGCATGGTTGACAAAATCCACGATTCGTCGCTGGATTGCATATCGATCATCGGCATGAATATAACCGAAGCCTGTTCAGGGTGCTCTCCTTTATGCACCATTTGCATAAAGCCATTCCACAGTGGTCGTTGAGGTTTCAGTATCCAGGCACAATTCCATAAAATGTTGAAGCAACTTGTTGGATCATCGGCATGAAATTGAAATTGATGCAAATCTTTGTATGTTAAGGCCCAAGAAGATTTTCTGCGCGAGCGAAATATGTTTCGATGCTGCAAATGTCTACGATCTCCTTTGATGTGACATCTATTCTTGGCACTAATTTCGTGGAAGCTACCTTGGGAGTAACTGTAACAATTATACCCATACTGGTGGAATGTATTTAGACCATCGATTGTTCTAATATTGTGATCAACATTGTCACCAACATGTTGTATGAAAGATTCATTGTCAATTCCTTCAATTTCTGTCCCCTGATGATACGCCGCACTTCTTTCAAACTTCTGAACCTCTGAGTAGGAAGAGCAAAATCCGTGACTGTGTAAAGAGTCAATCAAAAACCTTGATCCAAATTGTCTATGCATTTGCACTCCCAAGCCAATCTGAAGTGGAGCAATTATTGCTTTTGGTCTGACTGCTTGCATTATTGCCTGCCCAATAGAGGCAATTCGTAGGTCACTGCTTTTGGCAACAAACATCTTTTCAAGCAGTAATCGTAAAGATTTTGGAAGAAATTCTTTGCAACGGGCACGAGATTCTATGTCTTGGGTGGATGGATACATTGTTGAAGAACTATCTCATTCTTTAATTTCACTTTTTAGCAGCTTTGCCGAGTTTCAATAATGCGATTTTTTTCAGTTTCTACGTCGTCTGATTTTTTGCTTTTATAGAAATCATAGAGAATATTCTTGGTTTTTGATCTGAATGTGATAACATTATGTTTCCCATTAATCTCATTGATTGTGGTTTGTTCATCATCATTTTCTCGCAAATAATTCGCCACAAAAGCAAAGGCAGACTCTTGAGATTCATCATAAGGCCGACCCCTTTTTAAACTTTGACTCGTTTGTGTGTTACTATCGTATGGTTTTGGAATACCTTTTCCAATACGAAAGTTAGTACTACATGCTTGATGATACACCGCATCTTCTGAATGTAAATCATTTACAAAAGCTATACGCCCTTTTACATCAACTGCCCAGCCATCCTTGCGCTGTTTGCAAACTTTTAGAATACTGATATCAAACTCACGATTCTTGCACATCACTCGAAAAGCTTTGTTGTCCCGTTTATCTCTTTCGGTGATGCGATTTTTGCAGAAGAAACAATCCAATTTGTAATTAAAGTCGTGATCAGATCTTAAACTAAGTTTAAATGCAGTGGCATCAGAAGATGTGGATGCTTTCTTTTTATTGTAAGATGCAATGTTCTTCTTATTAATACAGGGTGGGGCACGGGAACCAAGTGTTTTTGGAATAATCAGGAAAATGATATTTATTTTTGTAAAGAAAATATATTGGTAGAACAACATTCGTAAGAACATAGCATTTCATGTCATAATAATCATGTACCGAAAATTATATCTGGCATATGATGTCCTTGGCCGTCGACGCATTGTTGAAGGCGTTTACGAAAATTGGCCTCCACTCTTCCCAGCAGGTCTCTGTTGATTTGGATGATTTGTTGACGGATCGCTTCCTTCAATGCATCTAATGTACGGGGCTTGTCCTCGTAGACACGTGACTTGAGGTACCCCCATAGAAAGAAGTCACATGTGGACAAGTCAGGGGACCGAGGGGGCCATGCAATGTCACCAAATCTCGAAATGAGATGGTTGGGAAACAGGGGGCGAAGAACAGCCATTGACGCTCTGGCGGTGTGTGGCGTGGCCCCATCTTGCTGAAACCACAAATGTCGACGAGCAATACGCCTTCTTCGTAACTCAGGGATGAAAAGGTGTTCACCATCTCAATGTAACGCCCAGATGTTATGGTAACGGTAACCCCATTTTGTTCGAAGAAATAGGGACCGATGACGCCAAACTTTCCCACCGCGCACCAAACTGTAACCTTAGGGCTATGCAGCGGTTTTTCATGGAGTTGTCGCGGATTTTCAGCAGCCCAATACCGACAGTTTTGATTGTTGACGGCCCCATTAAGGTGGAAATGGGCTTCATCACTCATTACCACCATCATGTTTTCATTCTGCTCATAAAGTGCAAGCATTTCCTGTGCAAAATTCAGTCGTTGGGGGCAATCGTTTACATTCAATTCCTGCACCATCGCTAACTTGTATGGGTGAAAATGTAATTCTTCATGCAAAATCCGTCTAACAGTACGATTGCTGATTCCGAGTGCAGCTGAATGTCTCCGAGCAGAGCGGCCTGGGCTTTGCAACATCGCTTGTCTGACCCTTTCAACGTTCTCTGGAGTACGCACAGTGCGTTGCGGCCCTTCGGTTTTGTTTTCATTATTGAGCCTCCTATTCGAAGATTGTTAACCCAACGTAAGATTGTGTCACGAGCGGGAACAGAGTCATTTCGATGAATGTTGAATCTGCGGCGAAACGCACGCTGAACTGCTGTCACTGACTCGCCACTCCTAACAAAATGATCATACGCGAACATGCGGTGTTCTAACGTCCACTGCTCCATGATGGCACCTGAAAGATAAAGGTGAGTGTTAGTTAAAGTTAAATGCTATGAACCCAGGAATGGAATGCTACCTACCGCACGCCCCTCCCATTCCTAATGGCCGATTACTAGCTATTCAAAAAACACTTGATTCCCGTGCCCCACCCTGTATATGAATCTCTACATGATCTGTGTAGTTTGTCTCCAGCTGTGACAAAGATGTCATCGTCTCTTTCTCTGCTAGCATTGCAAACACCCAAGGCACCTTTTTCTGTTAGTCACATAAGAATCACGGTCATCTACGACTTCTTTACATATTGCACAGGCAGAGCTGGGCAATAAATACATTGAATGTATTTAAATACTAAATACATGGGAGAAATGTATTTAAATGCTAAATACATTTTACGAATGTATTTAGATACTAAATACAAAATACATCAATTGTATTTAAATACATTTGTAAATACATACAAATTTTAACATATGCATTCACTAATTCATGAGTAACAACAATATAAAATGCTTGATAAAGGATAAAGAAATAGTACAATCTAATTTCCGATTATATATTTCCCTTTTTAGAACAAAACAAAAACAAAAGAACTTAACGATGTTCAACCAGTGACATATTATACTCATTATATCATTGCAAAATGAGTAACAATTAATGAGTAGATGAGACGTAAACATAAACATAAGGCACCTTACGAATTCTCTTTTATTTCACGGTTGCTGCGGATCAAAACCAATCTTTCAAAAGTTTTGTCTGAAAGAGTGTTTCTTTTGGGAGTCAAAGTGATTCCCGCGAATGAGAATATTCGCTCTACCAGTGCCGAAGATGGTAATGTCGTGTTATAGCGGAGGAACAGTCTTTTTATGAGAGGATGTTTTCCCAAACTGTTGATGGTCCGATCGGAATCTTGTAGAAATGCCGATACATTCATGTCTGCAGATGGTGCAATAGAGGACCTCGAAGACGAAGAGTTGTGGGCGAAGCCAAAGTACTCATCGCCGTCCGATGCACCACTAGATGTATTGTCATCTGCTTGCGGGTCTTGGTCGACAGTAGTGGCGGCACGGATTAAAATGCTTTTTACCACTCCTCGTTGAGTTTCGGAGTTCCAAGACTTGTTTATGTCTACCCAACGCAGTTTGAAGTATGGGTGCAATGTTGCAATGATGGCGTCGGTGACTTGGCGTTCATTAGCTAAGGAGAGAGAATTTTTATATCTCTTTTGGAACCCCTGAAGAATGGCGTTGATCAGTGGACGGCAATGCTTCAGGGGATTGGATTCCAGTTGACTCAGTTTATTTTCTACGGATAGTAGAGTAGGCAGCAGCTCTCCGTAGAAACTGTTTTTATCACCTTGGAGGCGATCAATCGCCGTGGCAACTGGTGCCAACACAGCAACATACTCTTGGAGAAATTCAATTTCATGCGTCTTGAATGTTGGTAGCTCTAGAGCAGTCATTAGTTCGTGGAGCTTCGCTTTGTGCTTCAGTAGCATGGTGAGGGAGTCGTACAGTGAGTTCCACCGTGTTGGATAAGGTAGACGCAAGGTGCAGTTCAATACATTTTTAATGATTTCAGCTGATTTCGGTCGTTCTCTCTTATTCCAGAGCGCGGAACATTTTCCCATCGCCGAGTGGTTGAAAATGAAGAAGTCTTTAGAGCCTGTTTAGCATCGGTAGTGGCCACCAAACTTAGCTGAAAATAAAAATTATACCATTAAAAGAATGAATATAAGGTCGCTAAAATGTTGAAGCATTAATAGGATATTTTAGTAGTAACTATCATTCTATCAATAACTGATAATTCAGTATAAATTACTGTATTAATTACTTACTTGTGACAAGTTTCACAAAAGCTGGTTGCTCAATGGTAGCAAGAGGATGAATGCCCTGAACTATGAATTCAGCAATCCTTTTATCGACATCCACTAGCTTTACTTTCTTGGGATTAGCCGCAAAACTTTCTTCGATAGTGATCGTTTTCTGTTGCTTACTGGCGCTACTCGATGAAGAGGGTCACTTCCATCAAGACTTGCTTTTCTCTTTCGTTTCGTTGCTACATACTTTTGCACAGTTTGAATCATGCCAGGGTGGACACGCTGTGAAAAAAATAAACATGAATTACCTAATGAATAATGATCGATAATTAATTAATGAATCAATAATCATTGATATCAATTTTTTATAAATTTCTACTTTAGGGGACACGGTGAATTTCGAAATAAATACACCACTCGATAGATCAGACGATTTTAAAAGCTTTTTCATCAATGAATTTTCCATCGCAAATTGGATTGATTGCAACGAGTTAGTTACACAGGCCCACTTAAGGCAGAGCCGTTTTGTACGATTATTCGGTCAATTTCAAGATATTTTTTGATGTCTAAAAAAACACTTACCTTCAGATGAGTGTACAGATTCGTTGTAGCATTGCTTGCAGCAGAGACTTCGTGTTTACACAGCAAGCAGGTGCACTTTACCTTATTACCGTCTTTAGATTTAATTTTAAAGTATTTTCCATCAAACAGAGGGTGCACTAAATTGTTATCTGCAGATATATCACTGTTTGATTCACCGGATTTGCTTGTTGAAGCCATGACACGCACACGATAAAGAAATCAACCGCTTTCGACTAAGAGTGGCACACAACTGATTGAACTGACACGTTGAAACATGAACCATGCTGTACTACACTGTCGACACGTCGTACTGTGCTAGTACAGAACGTGTATTAAACCATTTACATTTTTATATTTTGAGTGTTTAAATACATTGTATTTAAATACTCATTAAAGTATTTAAATACTATATTTAAATACATGAAAAACAATGCATTTATAAATACAGTTCTAAATACACAAATGTATTTAAATACTGCCCAGCTCTGTGCACAGGTTTCGAAACGTTCAGAATCCATTTTGACCTGAAACAAAATAATAGAATTAATTAATTTTATTGCAAAATTACTGTGTTAATTTTATTTTAGAAACTGATTGGACCTGGAAGTAATTGCATTTTTAAGCGCCAAGTTTATGATTCAGGCGTATTAAGAAACTCAGATCATATATGATTTCGCATAGCGGCCATCCTGAAAATCCAAGATGGCCGCCATGGTGGGCCTACCGCCCACCTGACAATATCCCAAGCGCTACAATTATATTCCCTGACCCTGAAAATGTATGTTTAGACACGAAAGTTGTGAACCTACATATATTAGAAACGAAGATATAAGTAAATGCAGGTTTTTCACATGTCGGCCATCTTAAAAATTCATGATGGCCGCCATAATTGACAAACTAAGCATCAGACACTATTCTAATCCATTTTAATGGTTTCATTGACCATTAAAACCTACAGAATGATATATTACAATAAGAAATTGATTGAACAGTAAAAATTTGGTGCCACTTTATTGTTACAGATGGTAGCGGCGGCCATCTTGGGTTTACGGAAATTGGCCTGGCCCGTTTGTGGTAAGTTTTTAATATATCATTTATGTTAAGGTAAGGGTGCGAAAACAGTTAAAACCATTTCTGTTACAATTACTTCCAGGTCCAATCACAGATTGACTGGACTATAACGTGGACGATGTAAATAGGATTATGGCGTGGACGGACAAGTGGCAGATGCAATTTAACGTAGACAAATGTAAAGTTTTGCATATAGGTTCTTGTAACAACACTTACACTTACACGATGGATGATAGTTAGCGAGTGTTGACGAGGAAGTAGATTTGGGCGGACGTGTATCTAAGGACTTAAAAGTTAGGAACCAGTGCCTGGAGTCTTGCGCAAAAGCTAATAGGATGTTAGGCTTCATAGTACATAATTTCAAATTTAAATCGAAGAATATTATATTGCCCCTTTACAAGTCCCTAGTCAGGCCTCATTTAGAATATGCCGTTCAGTTTTGGTACCCGTATTTGCGTGAGGATATTGGTAAGTTGGAAAGGGTTCAGCGACGCGCCACGAAACTAATTCCGTCACTGCGTGACAAGTCTTACGAAGATAGAATTAAAGAGTTAGACTTGCATTCACTGGAAACTCGGAGATTAAGGGGGGAGCTTATTGAAGTTTTCAAAGTCGCTAATAAAATCGATAACGTAAATTTTGACATTGTTCACTTTCGATAATAACAATACTCGTAATAACGGATTTAAATTAAGTGGCAGACGTTTCATTACTAACATCGCTAAAAACTTCACGTTTAAAGTACTTGATAAATGGAATAATCTTCCCACGTCCATCGTGAACTCTACCAGCGTTAATATGTTTAAAAACAATTTAGATGGGCATTTTAAAAATATTAACGTCGTTCAACATAATAAAACAATTAGCAACAGGAGCTCTGGGGGTAATGGTCGAGGATGAGTCTTGACGATTAATGCCAGCAACAAAATTATATTAAAAAAAAATTAGACTAACATAAACTTAGATGTAGCTCGTAGCGTAAACTAACCCACTTTTTGTTATACTCTTCATACTTTTTTTTCTTTTCTTATCCTCTCTCTACTTGCATGTGGGTAGTTTGCATGGTATGACAGTTTGAGTTTAGACTGTTTACATGGTTTGTAAGCGTTCTTATTTTACTTCTTTTCATCTTTCACCCCCTTTCCTATTCCCTTCGACTATTTTTCCGACTTGTCGGCAGTGGCCGGCGGATGATGCTGGTGAGTTTTGCTTTCTCTTTTTCTGAATGAATGTTAACCCACGAATGATAGGTTTTACTACTTACTTAACCCCTTATTCTATTCTTTTAACTCCTACTCTCTTCTTTCTCTCGGGCTAACCTTAGAGTGGATCTTAGGGTCTTTGTTAGCCTTCGCTTCTGTAGATCTGTGGATCCCCTCAATTACCGTCCAATAGCCCTCACTAACTGCCTTTCAAAACTTTTAGAGAAGATGGTTTCTCGGCGACTGATGTGGCACCTAAAACGCCACAACTTACTTTCCCCTACACAGACCAGTTTTCGCAGGGGCCGTAGCACCACTGACCTGACATCTTAGTTCAGTTGGAAACTGCGGTCCGTGTGTCATTTGCAGAGCGACGTCATCTTTATGCAGTCTTTTTTTGATTTAGAGAAAGCGTATGGGATCTGCCGAAAACTTTACCTTTTGGGCTTCCGAGGTTTTCTCCCTTCCTTTATCTCCAACTTTCTGTCTTCCCGTTCCTTTCGTGTTCAGTTGGTTACCTCCCTCTCTTCTGTGAATTCGCAGTAGTAGTTCCCCAGGGCAGCGTCCTGAGCGTCGTCTGCTTCGCTTTGGCGATCGACGACATGGTGACGGCTCTGCCCCCGGGGATTATGGTCACTCTATGTGGACGACCTTGCCATATATTGCTCCGGCTCCCGACCTGCCTTCCTTGAACGTATCCTCCAGCGGGCCCTGGATTCGATTTCCAAATGGGCCGTTCCTTCTCTCTCTCTCTCTCTCTTTATGGATCACTAGTCCCCGTTGTACCCGAAACTAGACTTCTGGGTCTCCTCCTTGATTCCCGTCTCTCCTGGATTCCCCACTTGAAGTCCCTGAAGGCTTCGTGCATTCAGACTTGTACCCTTCTCAAGTTCCTCTCTCATATTGACTGGGGTGCTGACCGCCATACCCTTTGGCGGCTCTACCACTCCCTGGTCCAAAGTAAGTTGGGTTGTGGTTGTCAGGCCTATTCCTCCGTTCCTGCCTCCGTCCTGCGCATGCTGGACCCGATTCGCTCCTTGGGTGTGCATATTAACACTGGCGCATTCCGATCTTCTCCAATCGTTAGCCTGTATGCAGAGAGTGGCCATCTCCAGTTGGATGCCCATCGTACTTTGGGGTTCTAAAACACCTCTTTCGTGTTCGGCAGTTTTCTCCCACCCCGGTCTTCCAATCCCTCTTCGGCCCTTCCACTGTGGCATGCTTTGACATTCATCCCCACTTGATCCGACCGTTTGGTCTCCGAATGGCCCCCGTCCTGTCGTCTTTTCGGGGTGGAGGAGCGAGTGCTCTCCTCTCCCACGTTCAACTACCCCCAGCGGACCATTTCTCCCCTCTGGTACAGTAGAAAGGAGGGAGCAGATACAAAGTCCCAGTCCCACCCATCCGCCCTTCGACAACTATTCCTATCCCATTCCGACTTTATCCCAGTGTTCACTGATGGCTCTCGCTTTCCACTGGGAGTGGGCTGCGCGGCTGTCTTTCCATCGGAAATTAAATCATTATCCCAACCCCCAGCGGCTTCCGTCTTTACAGCGGAACTATCGGCTATTCTTTTGGCCCTTCGGTTTCTTTCTCAGCTCCCCTCAACATCGTTTGTTATTTATTCCGACTCCCGTAGCGCTCTTGAGGCCCTTTCCTCTCTTGTCTCTCCGCACTCACTGGTGCGACAGATCCAGGACTGGCTGGTCCTTCTTTCATCACGCCGTAAGGTAGTCGCCTTTTGTTGGGTACCTTCCCACGTTGGTGTTCCGGGCAACGAACGTGCGGATGCCGCGGCGAGGGAGGTGTCCTCCCTGCCTTTCGACCCTAAGGGTAAGAACACAAAGAAAGCAGGCTACCTGCTTGCTGGTTTCCAGCGTCGGCAGTCAGCGATGGTAGGCGGACACAGAAGACGCAGGTTTATCTGCGAGTTGTGGTCTAGCTCGTCGTCTGACGAAGATTTTCTTTTACTCGATAGTGCTACACGCGCGGGCAAGCGAGAAAAGAATGTTTTGTTCATTCCGGTAAACTTGTCAGCGCGGGCAACCAGCGCCAACAAGTTTGAACATGCTTCTACTGTGTGCGGCTGCGATCGATAGCATGGTCACATTCATGACGCTTGTCAGCGCCGGTCGGCGCTGGTAACCCGTAAGCGGGTAGCCTGCTTTATTTGTGTTCTTACCCTAACACGCCTCTCCCGGCGTCGGACTTTACGAGGGTTTTCTGGGAAGCACTCCTTCGACTGTCGCAGCACCAGTGGGAGGATGTGTCCGGGAATTCCTTGAGGGCGTTGAAGCCCACGATTCGACGGTGGCATTCCTCCTGTCAGCGTGAACGATGGTTAGAGACCGCTCTGATGCGCCTACGCATCGGTCATACTCGCCTCACGCGTGGGCATCTTATGACGGGAGATGTTGCCCCTCCTGCCCATGCGGCATCCCTCTCTCTGTTTCACATTTGCTTTTGCTTTGTCCTGCCTTTGCCGTTGCTAGCTCCCAGTTCCTCCCTTTTTGTCCTTCAGGTTCCACTCTTACTCTATTGTTGGGTGACTCCACGCCTGTACCAAAGGACACGCTTTTCTCTTTTCTCCATCAAATTGGGCTTTTACTCTCTACTTAATATGACTTGGGTATAATTTCTTCCTCCCTTTACTGTTCATAGTGTCTTTACTTTTCTCTCTCACGACTTTTTTTTAACTGTTACTCCTTCAAAGTCCCCCTTACCCCATCTCCTTGTACTCTCTCCTTTGGTTTCGGCGCGATATGACCTTAACAGTTGAAGCGCCGGTGAAGCACTGCTATTCATTCATTCATTCACAATGCAACTAACATCAATCGCATTCACTTCTCAAATTCAATAATAATAATAATAATTGGTGAGGTAGGAAACGACTAGTTCTTATGGCAAATATATTTCACGTACCATTCATGAATAAAAAATATATAAAAAGACGACAAAGAAAGGGTAAAACCGGAGACTAAAAAAGAATAACTGATCAAAGCAATGTTGCCATCAGGTTTTCGAAAGCTATTTCGTCGAGGACCGCCTGCGCTTCCATCGTCATGAGCGTATCTCCATGGGGATCTCCCTTCTTTGTGTTCTCCTCCACTAAGTCACATTCCATTCCTTGGGAGATCCACTGCGTTACTTCTTCCTCCTCCGGGAGTAAAAGGACTTTCGACAAAAACCTAAATCGGTATAATTCCGTTTAGTAGTTCCTGTTCCCCAATTAACTTACAGGGTCCGCCAAAAGTCACTGGCACATTTCAAAAATGTTTTACAGGGTAATTTTAAATTTCTTTTAGGGTAATCACGGGTAATAATTTGGAGTTTATGCACTGACAATTTATAAATTCCATCACAAATATGTTAACAGAGTGCAAAACAAATGAAGTTATTCTTAAAGACAACTAACAAACTCAAAGGAGTTATCGACGTCTTTTTAATGTTTGCAAATCGCCAACACGAAATTATCTTGGATCTTATTTTAAAATTTGCGGTGATTTATCTTACAAAGACCCACAAGTGTAAGGACGCCTGAAAACCTCGAACGATTTCGGCAGTCTGCCGTGCAGAATCTCAAAAAGTTGGGAGCCCGTCGGAGCTTATAGGGCTGCATGTTAGTGAAACATTTCGTAGAGTTCTAAAGAGTAATCTAAAATTGCTGCCATTTAAAGCTCCAATACGGCATGTTTTATCCCAAAATGATAAACAAACGCGGTTATAACTACATTTGGTTACATCCATCACGTGGTGGAAGATGGTAATTGGATTAACAATGTCATGGATTTTACCTGAGAACCACATAGACTGCCAGATTCATTCAAAGTTTTCAGGTGTCCTTACGGTTCTGGGTCTTCTTGAACGAAGTTTGTCTGATAAATTACTGCAAGTTTTAAAATTTTCAACAAGATTCAAGACTGTGTTGATGCAGATGCTCTGCAAATCTTAAAAAAGGCGATGACTTAACCCCTTTGAGTTTATTACAACCTTTGTCTTGAATAATAACTTTACTTGCATTTTTTTTGCTCAGTCTGAAAATTTTGGCACAAATATGTTAACAATCACTGTATAAACTCCAAATTATTATCTGCAATCACCCAAAAAGTAAAAAGAGTTACAAAATTCACCTTGAAAACCCTGTGTCACAAAACTATAGACTGAATGTGCCATGCATGAGATTTATGTTATAGTTTATACCATCTTAAAATGTGGGTATGTAAGCCTGATAGATCCCTATATAAAATGTAACTACTGTATTACTGAATAATAATATTGATGATAAAGTAATACTACGATATATACCCCTACGCTTATGGGTCAAGTGGAAATCAGTAATTTAAGTTTTACTGTCTTAGAACTAACGAAAATCGTTAAAAAACTAATGAAAAATATAACCAACCTGAAGGCAACTGGGCTAACTTGATAAAGTCCAACCATAATGTTTTTCATCTGAGGGGACCAAACTCTCTTTTTCGCCGGTTTTCCATTGTTTATGAGTTGTGCTGAAATAAACGCCAGCTGATGTGGATTGACTTGCTTACTCGCCTCTCGAAGAATTCTAGTTGTTGTCGTTTGGCTCTTTTCAACAGCAGCTTTTAGCTTTTGGCAGCGGGTAGCTAAACGCAGATTTTGGGTATAGAATTTCTGTAGCATTTGCTTGTACTCCTCTAGTTCCAATTCTTTGTAATTCTCTGTGAAGTACATACATATTGTAACAGCAGTAATTAGGCTATAAAAGCAGTAGTTGTCTATCCTTTAAGATGTCAAATACTGTATAGGAATTATAGGCTACTATTGTGTCAGTAAAGTACATAATTTTCATGTTCAGGGCCTGAACATGAAAAGGCATGGTTCTGATTAATCAGTTTATCATTGTTTCGAGTTTAATCATTAATTAATCAAAAAATATTTTTAGAAAATGATGGGAAATTATTAATTTTCCTCATAATTTCAGCATCATTTTGCCTTAAATTCTGTAATGTATCATTGAATTTGGTACCTTTTTGCATGTATAAACTGTCTAATCCACCCATGCCTGATTTCTTGAACTAAAAGCAAACTAAATGTTTGAGCAAAATGTTTTCTTTGGTCTTATCTCACGCAACAGAAACAATAAAGCTTTCTTACTCTTTTCAGAAGTAATAATTTTTAATCAGTGATTAATTAGAAAATTTCATCATTCATCACTTTTTCTTAAAAATGATTAATTAACCATGCCTGAGTTCAGGCCTTTTCCCAAAATGTTGCCATGATAAAAATCTTATTTTTTAAACATGTGAAGTAGAAAGCTGCGTTAATTAGAAAACAAAACGGAAAAATTAGGATTTTATTGGCTCTGCTATCTTTTTTTTTAATGCTGGAAGGAGGAGCCAAGGGTGAATGCCCCCAAAAAGTGCCCCCCCCCTATTGAAGAAGAAGAGAGCCAAAACCAAGGTCCAGGGTTTTAGAGATGCCTAGACACACTGTGTTTGAAAGATTGAAGGTCATAGACAGGGGGAAAGATGGACTGAGGAAGATTGTTCCAGAGTTGACCAGTTGAGTAGATGAAAGACTGGAAATACTGATTAACCCTTGCATTAGAAAGTTGGACAGAAAAGGAATGAGAAAGTGTAGAAAGTCTGGTGCTGCATGCTCTCCTTAAAGGAGGAGGCATACAGTTAGAGAGTTCAGAAGAGCAATGTCTGTTATAACAGCAATTTAGTGGAGAGAGAGTGAGGCAACATTGTGGTAAAGAGAGAGCTATTGAAGACAATCAATAAGAGGTGGGGAATTGATGAGGCAAAAAGCCTTTGATTCCACCCAGTGAAGTATGGGTGTGGGTTGAACCATACAAGGGTGGACAAGACCCCTGTACAGAGACAGCAACTGAGTAGGGATGAAGAAACTGTGGAGGCAGTACAGCACACCTAGCTTCTTAGAAGGGGAGCTGTTTTAGAAAGAGTATATGTGATCTTTCTAGGGAAGATCATGAGAAAAGGAAATATCAAGAATGTTAAAAGAAGAGGAAGGATTGAGTTGTGTGTTGTTGAAGGTAAGGGGATAGTCGTGTGAAAGATTGTGATGAGTAGACAGATGGGAGAACTAAGTTTTTGAGGCACTGAAAACCACAAAGTTTTCTTTGCCCTGATCAGATATAGTAGAAAGATCAGGGGTAAGGTGCTCCATAGCTGTACTATGTGAATCATGGAATGACCATTGAGAGGAACACTCTGGGAAGTGGGTTGGAAATTGAAGAGTGGAATCATTGGCATATAAGTGAATAGAACAGGAAGTGCAGATTAAAAGGTCATTGATAAATAAAAGGAGAAGAGTGGGTGACAGGACAGAACACTGAGAAACACCACTGTTCATAGTTTCAGGAGAAGAACAGTGGCCATCTACAACTGCCAGAAAGAAAATTAGAGATGAAGGCATAGACAGAAGAGAAGCTGAAAGAGGGCAGTTTCTAAATTAAAGATTTGTGCCAGACTCTATCAAAAACTTTTGATATGTCTAATGCAATAGCAAAAGTTTCACCAAAATCCCAAAAGAAGGATCTACAGAAGCTAAGGCTAACAAAGACCCTAAGATCCACTCTAAGGTTAACCCAAGAGAAAGGAAAGAGTAGGGGTTAAGAGAAGAGAATAAGGGGTTAAGTAAGTAGCAAGAGTCAGAGAGATATGCAAGAAGATCGCCAGTAGAGTGTCCCTTGTGGAACCCATACTGATGATCTGAAAGAAGATTGCGAGAAGAGAGATGTTTAAGAATCTTCCTATTAAGGATGGATTTAAAAATTTTAAAAGGCAAGAAATCAAAGCAACTGGACGATAGTTGGAGGGTTGAGAGTGGTCACCCTTCTTTAGGACAGGCTGAATGAAAGTAAACTTCGAGCAGGAAGGAAAAGTATCAGATGAGAGACAAAGACAAAAGAATTTGCCTAAGCAGGGTGTCAATACAGAAGCACAGTTCTTAAGAACAACAGGAGGAACACCATCAGGACCCTATGACTTCCTTGAGTTGAGCCCAGATAGGGCAGAAAGAACATCTTTAGAAAAGATTTTAATTTCAGACATAATAAAGACAGAGGGAGGAGATGGAGGAACAGCACCAGAATCATCCAGGGTTGAAGTGGAAGCAAAAGTTTGAGCAGTGTTCAGCCTTGTCAAGAGAAGAGATGGCAACTGAGCAGTCAAAATGAAAAAGAGGAGGGAAAGAAGATGAATTAAAGTTGTTCTTAGCTAGATGCCAGAAAGAGTGAAAAGAATTAGAATTGGATAGGTTTTCACATTTTTGACTGATGAAGGAATTTTTGGAGTCAAAGAACAGATTTTGCATGATTCTGGGCAGAAATATAAGCCGAGTGAGAGTTGGAGAGTGATGGTACCTTCTGAAAGCCTCCTCTCTGTTGCACATAGCATTAGAACAAGTAAGGTTAAACCAAGGATTTTTTGCATTAGTGGTGGGAATAGAATATGGAATGTACACCTCCATGCCTGAGAGAATCACCTCCATGATGCACTCAGCACACTCGGAAGGGCCCTGGCCATGGAAGCAGTATATAATCATTCCATGGGAAATCAGAGTACTGCCTCAGGGCCTCCCAATCAGTGGCACCAAAAAAAGGCGCCTCCTCTTGAGAGGATCCAAAGGCTGAATTGGAGGGATAGGTCAGAAAACAGATATAAGATTGTGGTTGGAGGAGCCCAATGGAGAAAAAAGTTTGACAGAGTCAGAAGAAGGATAAGAAGTAAGAAATATATCCAGAATGTTAGGCCTATCTCCAAGATAATTGGGATACAAGTAGGGTGCTGTTCAATCTGCTCTAGGTCATTTAGGATGGAAAAGTTGTAAGCTAGTTCACTAAGGATGTTGGTGAAATGGGAGGAAAGCCAAAGGTGGTGGTGAACATTGAAATTTCCTAAAATAGAGATTTCAGCAAAGGGATAGAGAGAGAGAGAATGTATTCCACTTTGGAAGTGAGGTTGTCAAAGAATTTTGGAGAGTCAGTAGAATTAGGAGAAAGGTAAACAGTGCAGATGTATTTAGTTTGAGATTGGCATGCAAGTCATAGTCAGAGGGTATAGAATTTGGAAGATTCAAGTTCAGGAATACAAGAACAAGTTAGGTCACTGAGTACCTATACACAACATCCACCTTTGTAGTGAAATTGAGTATAGAGAAAGAAAGTACAGAAAAGGAGGTTGCTGGCAGTTGTCTCAGACACTTGAGTTTCAGTGAGGAAAAGATGAGGTTTTCAGGAGGAGAGGTGGTGTTCAACAGATTGAAAATTTGAGAAAAGGTCACGAATGTTGCAGAAATTAATGAAAAGTCTACCAATGATTACTTCCAAGGATGTAAAAATTGACAAGCTAGTGATGCTACTGTAAAGATCTCTAGTTTATGACCAAATTAAATTTGTTATGTTGATTATAAAAGATTATGGGTAACTCAAAAATACCATATTCTCCTGAACTCATACAATAAACACAGGGCCTAAAGGGTATTTTTAGTTAACCTATATTGGTGGTAACCACTACCTATGTTAGTTCCCTTTCTTATGAGATGAAACTGATTACTATGCTATGGAGGTTATGTAGTCATTTTTAACTCACTATCAGATGTTTTTGCTGGAATAGTAATAGCTAATGCTATACCTGGCTTTGCCAAGTGAAGTGAACATTTGAATCAGTAAGACATTTAAAAAAGAAAAAAGAAAATAAAAATGCCTAAAGTTGCAATGCTAATTCCTAAGTGAACATTTCAATAGCTGAATTCTTTTACTATATCTTACACAAACCCAATGCATACATGCACTCTAATCTTAAGGTCTATATTTTACCAACCCACCATTATAATTCTTTAATATACATTCTATGTTGGTGATATATTCTTCTTCTGTATTTGTTTCTTGGTCTCTTTTATTTCCACTCTTACTGGAATCTGATGGGATATCATTAGAATCTGAAAAACATAGTAAAGGGAAAATAGATGGCTAGGGCAAAATATTAATAATTCAAAAATAATAACAAATTAACACTAAACCATTTTACCATCTTATTAGTTATCTAAAAGGCTAAGTAATCTAAAAATTTAAGTAGGCCCTTGACTAGACCAGGATCATTAAAACTATGCCTCTACAAGAATTAGAGAGGCCTACATTTATAAGTATTGCCACAAAAAATTCCATTTCTGAAGCTGATAAAGAAGTAGCTTTTAATAGGAGTGTTATGCAAAAACACAACATACCAAACCAGAGTGAAGGTAAGAACCAAAATCTAAAATCATTGCTGAGGGCTATTATCAATGATTATTAAGCTAAAACATTGAATGAAAACCCACCACTTTGGTCACATAGTGTAACTCTGATGATTTTTGGAGCCAACTCCTCATCTTCGTTTATGTACACACCATCTGCTTTTCTTTTGAGGTTTTTGCCAGAATCAGAAGACATACTTGAGTGGATGCAAAGCCTACTACTGATGATGAGCTACTTGGAGCCAAGATTCTATTTAATATTCAGTGTTATAATGCAAAGATCCTAGCATATAATGTATTTACATGAACTTGGGCAAACTTATTAAACCACTGATAAGTTTTTGGGCCTGGAGGAGATACATACTGTACCTAGTACACATTTTCAAAGGCTGAAACAAGGTTGGAAATACCTACTATCTTCAACCTTAGTGCTTTATCAACTTACTTCATCAATCTCCACACTGTAATTTTCCTACTGAAAATTAGGCTTAAAAAATTTTTAAATTTCCAAATTTTCCCAAAACAGAAAAAGTAATAGCTGTGGTAAAATTAGGTGTGCATATGCTGGAAATGGTTTTTAGGTTGCAATAAATATATAAAACAGGCCTGATCCTAAAATCACTTGGAATAAGAGAAAGGAAATTGGTGCAGTACGGTAGGCCTACTGTAGCTACTATGGAATAAAGATTTCAAGGAGCATTGCTATAATGTTTAAACTTAGATATGTAGTCCCTAAACAGGTTTTATTGACCCTTGTTTTGGGAAACTCTGCCAGCGATGCATTAAATGGTATCTTTGTCATCCAAAAAGGAGTAATAAGGTTATTATCTGACGTTGATTTCCTTGATCACTCTAGTGCAAGGGTCGGGGAACTTTTTGGGTATTACCCAAACATCTATTTGAGTAAAATGAAATTACCCCCAGACTTCAAAGTAAACAAAAACAAGCCAATTGCTCTTAAAATTGTTGCATATGGTATACAAAAAATTCAAATTCAAAAAATGTTTATTGGATCCATTATTATGGAGAAATAAAAAAAAGCCACACATGCTGGCATAAGAATAGCACACAAATAAAATTAGTAAAAAGGATTGAAGAACTGAAGAATTTCATTCAAAACATCTCCACTTCAGGTTTTGGAAAAATGATGCTGTTTCATTTTTGATACAACAACATCAAAATCAGGACGTAAATTCGTAATATTCTAAAATTTAGAATAACGCCACATTTATGTAACAAAATAAAATAAAAATATATGAAAAAAATATCAGCACAAAGTGTCAAGCACTAAAAGCACCTCTTCGTTTCATGATACCATACACACGACTGAGGCTCTGAGGGAAGTGTCTCTCATACCGCACGCATTACCCCCAAAATTTTTAAATTTACCCCCGTTCCCCGACCGCTGCTCTAGTGCATTATTTAAAAAACTAAACCTACTAAAGCTCAATCATGTAATCAAACTGGCACATTTTATTTTTATTTACAAGTGTAAGAACAAAATCATTAATTTACAATGGATAAATAGATACTGTATTTTGTAACTCATCAAGAAATCCACTCATATCAGACCAGAAATAGATCAAAGTATGTTATACCTCAATTTAGATTGCCTTCATCTCAAAATTTACCCATTTTCATTAGATTGAAACTATGGAATGGTTTAAATGCTAACAAAAAATATTGTGAATGTAAATTTGTTTAAAACCAAGTTGAAATTCTGATTAATAATGGCATACTAACAAAAATTTAGGATTAATGTCGATTACTATTGTTTATTAATTTTTCGTGTGTAATCTAGTATTAAAGACATTTCTTGTGATTGTTCATTCTTATCTCTCATGAGATATTGGTTTCTTTGTATGGTATTGGTATAATACCTTCAATGGTGACCTTGCATTTGTCATATCAATAATGATAATTTAAGATTAACTAATGATAATACTTATTTATAATTAATTAATAATAACTAGCTGTTTATTTTTAATGAGAGTCCAGTAAAGCCTAAAGCTTAAGGGCCAAGTTAAATAAAATAAATAGTCCAGCTTCACAATTATTTATGTCATTGCAAATTGTAAAACCAATGTATTTATTTTATTATTAATAAAGGTTATTCAATTCAAATTCAAGATTTTATTATTCCTGGTATATAGTTGAGACTTGATGAGTAAGAAACATCTTAAAGCTGTAGCCTATCTCCAGTTCTAAAAAGCAAATACATTTTAATAAATTTGTTAATAAGTACGGTAGGCTACAATACAGACCTGATAGTGAATGAAAGCAGTAGCTACTTACAGTATTTTGACAGATTCAAACCCCATTTCACAAATATACTAAGTGTTAGTGATTCAGCAAATGTTTATTTTGCTTCTACAGGATTTCCATCAGGCTGACTGAAGACCCAGTCCACAGTTTACTACAGTATCATAGCTAACAAAATGTATAATTTATATATTGACATAGACGTTGCCTCTCCCAATGCAAGACAGAAGGTCTAAAGACCTAACAAAGTTGAGCTTCTAAAATTTGATAAAATCTCAACTTTGTACAAGCCTAGATTTTCTGAAAAAAATTTATGCTAAAATAACTTACTGAACCTAGACTACAGATTATTTCTGTTGGTGCACAGTCATTTTGGCCTCATTTTCTGACCATCTGACCCAGGTTAAGTTAGACCTTAACCCAATACAGCCTGTCACAATTGTATAAAACCCGAAGGTCAGTTGTTGGGCCAAAATGATGTGTGCTTGATCTTTTCAATTAGGGTATAGCTAGTTGAGAATATTAACCTTCAGAAGGAAAATTTAACCATTACTGGACCCTAATTAAAACTAATGATAATGATAAGCTTTATTGGCAGGATATAAGTCCATAAAAACTAATGAACTACACTATAATCTTAAGGAAAGAAAACAAAAGGTCAGGCCTGCTACACACAGTTTTAATTTATGTGTTAGATATACTGGGTAAAACTTTACAATCCTGATGCAGTTTGGAGACAGGGTCTATAGGACTCTAATTACTAACCTAACCAATATAACCCAGCATACCCTAACCTAATTGCCTATTTTCATGAGTTACAAAATATTTATTTTGTAACTCAAGAAATTCACTCATATCGGACTAGAAACAGATCAAAGCATGTTATTCCTCAACTTGGATTATCTTTATCTCAGAAATTACCCATTTTCATTGGACAAACTATGGAATGATTTAGTGCTGATATATAAAATGAGTAGCTATTTGGTAAGGCCTCCAAAATTTGTAGATATTTTTATAAAGGAATCTGCTACAGTCGCTGAAATGAATATGTTTACAGTAGCCATTAAATGTTGTGGTGGGTCACACAAACTTGCCACAACATTTGATGTTTTCATTCATACCCTTCCCAGCCAGCCTGTATGGGTGGAATTATAAATATGGCTAATCTCGCATCTTGCCTGATTCCGTAGCAACACCTGAGCTCAGACTGTCATTCCATGTTCATCCAGGCACAAAAGGGTAGAGTTGTTTAGTGGCCAATATTCTGGTGCTTGTGTCTAAATTGAAGCATATTTTTCAGATTGTTGTGATCACTCAGTGTGACATGGCACCTAAGCGCATTATATCTCAGGATACTATCAGCTGTATATATGCCCTGCATAAGGCTGGGTTTGGTGCAAAAGCTATTGTGGAAACGATGGGAGTTGCTCAAAGAACTGTTGAATGGTGGCTTCAACACTGCAGGGTGGCAGTTGATGATAAGACACCCACACATTTACCAAAGTCTGGACAGCCACGTAAATGTAGTAAAAAGACTTTGAATGTTATTAAAAGACAGCTGAATGCCTTGCCTACAAAAACAGCAAGTGAAATAAAGGAAAATTGTCCTGCATTACTGGGTAATGTGTCTGTAAGAACTGTGCAGTGTTATTTGCTAAGAGATCTCAATCTGCCAATGAGGAAGGCAGCAAAGAAACCTCTCTTGACTACCTGCCACAAAGCAAAATGAATTAGTTTTGCTAAGGAAATTAAAGCCTGGCCTTTGGAGAAAGTGTGGCACATTTTGTGGTCAGATGAAAGTGTGTTTACAGCATCAGGTACTAAATGAGGGAAAGTAAGACAGCCCCAGAAATTGGACAGGTTTGACCCATGGTACATCATGAAGACTGTAAAGCACCCTGATTCAGTTACGCTATGGCATTGTTTTTCTTATTATGGAGTGGGTAATTTAATTTTCTTAGAGAAAGGTGTTACCATGAACAGCGAAAGGTACCTTGCTTTATTGTATGACAATCTGGAGGAATGTTTTGACAAGTGTAATGCAGAGTCATTCATGCAGGATGGTGCTCCCTGCCACACGAGTAAACAAGTGAAAGAGTGGTTTGATTTGTGTGCTCTTGATTACTTTAAAGACTGGGCTGGTAATAGCCCAGACTTTAATCCTATTGAAAATTTATGGTCAATAATGAAAAAAACAACTCTAGGATGTTAACACTAGCTTGGTTCCTAAATTGAAAGCAGCTTTAGTGAAAGTGTGGGAGGAGATACCTGCAGAACATTTGCAGACTCATTGCCTCATAGGCTACATGAGGTTATTAAGAAGAATGGAAATACCACAAAGTATGTTTTACGAGTGTTATTTGATGTTTTTATTTTGCGCGCTGCTGTTGCTGGGGATGGTGTATGACTGGGAATGTAAAATTTCATGACAGGTTTGCATAACCTGCCACAACATTTGATGGCTACTGTACATGTGCTTGCATTTCCTATTTTATAAACATCTGACACATAGCTAGGTATGTAATTTTCCCAAGAAGCTAATTTTATTAGCATTTAGAATCTGAGAAAATACATCCCTATGTAGCCTATATGAAAGGGTTAACCTATTAGCTTATATAAGAAATCTTAATTTTATTAAAACTTAAAAAATTTATCATGGTACACTCCTACTATATTATATTTCATAAAATCAGGATTTAAATAAAAAACTGGATGACTTGTATACTTTTTGTAGCTACCTGTTGAGTTTGAAATAAAGGATTTTGTTATACTATTCTTAAAAATATTAAATTACATTACATTACATTTCATTTTGAAAACATGAAGCCACTGGGACTGTAAAGACTGTATAGAGTATTTGAATGTACACCCATTCAGGGTCTCCCATTTAAAAGTGTCTGAGGCAAGTGAACATAATGAGTTTTTATACATCACAGTGCTATGGGGGGGGGCACTGCTCAGCAGAGAAATCTCTCTAAATGGGGGGTATAAAGACAGAGAGTATCCCCTAACCCAAGATGCTGCCTCCCTACATCCCATCACTCTGTGTGGGTGATGAGATTTACCCAAATAAAAAATAAACTATATATATATGTGTGGGAAGGGTTCACAAACCTCTTCTCCACACCATTACCAGTTCCAGCAAAATGTCATTACCAAATACCTCTTTCAGTCATTAATTTATCTAGTTTATTCTTAAAAGTCTCCAAAGTATGGGAACTCACAACTTCTTCATCTAAGCTATTCCAGAATTTTACTATTCTATTTGAAAAACTATGTTGTACTAACTGTGATTTACATCTTTGCTGAAAAAGCTTTAGGCTATGGCCTCTTGTCCTATCATTGTAATCTTTTGTAAAAAGAGAGTGGAAGTCTATATTATCTCACTCATTTATTATTTTATATACTTCTATCATATCACCTCGTAACCTTCTTCACTTTAGGGAAAACATGTCTAGGTACTCCAATCTCTCTTTGTAACTAAGGTGTCTTAGGCATGGTATCATCCTCGTGGCTCTCTTTTATACTTTTTCTAGTCTGTCTTTGTCTTGCTCTAAATAAGGACTACTGAACTGAATGCAATACTCAAGAAGAGGCCTCACGTATGAAGTGTAGAGCCTACTTATAAATTCTGGCAATTTATATTCTATATGTTTCTGCATTAGGTTCAATCTAGCATTAGCCTTATTTCTAACTTCAATACAATGAGTTGTAGGTTTGAGATCATGATTCACAATGACACCCAAATCTCTCCTTTTTTTTTCTTTATTTATCCAACTTCCATCCATTTTATACTCAAATCTGGATTGTCATGACCAACATGCATAACTTTACACTTTTCCACATTAAATTTCATCTCCCATCTATCTGCCCAAGCAACTACTTTATCAATGTCCTTTTGCATTTTCATGGCACCTGTTAAAGATCTTACATTTTGTCCCAATTTTGTATCTGCAAATATTGAGGTTTTACTATTTAGACCCCTTTCCAAGTCATTAATATAAATAAAAGAAAGTAGAGGTCCAAATACTAACCCCTGTGGGACTCCACTCAGAAAAGGGCTCCATGTAGACCTAGTCCCATTTAACTGGACTCTCTGTTCTTTTCTTTAAGCCATTCTTCAATCCAATTTGCTACTGTCCCTTTTATTCCATGAGCTCTAACTTTAACAGCAACTGCTTATGAGGAACTGTATCAAAAGCTTTGGCAAAATCCAAGTACACAATATCTACAGATTCTTTTTTATCCAGATACTTTAACATACTATCATAAAACTCAATTAAGTTTGTCAACATGACCTGCCATTTCGAAAGCCATGTTGGCTATTACAATTAATCATCCTCCTTCTAAGAATGTTGTAATTTTGTCTCTGATGACACTTTCAAGTAATTTCAATAATAGAAGTTAAACTAATTGATCTATAGTTTTTTAGCTAGGTTTTTGTTTCCTTTTTGAAAAGTGGGACTCATTTGCTTTTTTCCAGTCTTCTGGAACTTCGCTGTATTCCAATCTTTAGGCTAGGGATAAGCTTGGTTGCCCTACATTGTACACCTTCAAGCATATTGATATCACGTCTAAGGTGAGGGGACCAGGCTTGAATGCACTATTCTAAGTGAGGCCTAACATAAGAATTATATATTTAGATTACTTCCTTACTCTTGTAACTACATTCTGTTAATAATACTTAATATTTTATTTGCTTTTTTCTAGCCTCTAAGCACTGCTGAGAAAATTTAGAGGATTACCAACTATGATGTATAATGCCAAGATCTTTTTCCTGTCTAACATCCTCTAACCAGTTCCCTTGCATCTCATAACCAATTTTCATTATTTCTGTACTACTTACTTTTCTGGGTCCTGACATATATTCCAACTAAAATAACCAGGTCCCAACATATATTTAATGCAAACCTACAATTGTGAGTAATACATATTGGTGAATGAAAACCATTTATTCTGACTTCTTTCGGATCTTGTGGGTTATAACCCATCATTTTTGACAATAATTAAAACTAATGAAAATATCATGACTTAACCTAACCAATCATCAAGGCATACAGTTGACCTAACCGCAGGCATTCAATTAACCTAACTAGTAGAAGTAGGAGGAGGTTAATTGAATGGCCAGTTAGATCAACTGTACGCCTTGATGATTGGTTAGTTAAGTCATGATATTTTTGTTAGTTTTAATTGTTGTCAAAAATGATGGGTTATAACCCACAAGATCCTTATATAAATATATGTTGCTGAAGTTAATTTACAATTTTTGATTTGGGACTGGGAAAGGTAGTAGTACCATTATTTCTACCAAGACTACTGGTATAACATCGTACCAAATAAAACAATCTAGAGAAGAGCAAATTAGGCATAACTTATAGGCTAACTACAGTTACAAATAAATGGAGTGACAAGCAGAATAATTAGGTATAAAATCTGAGATGCCTTGCCAGTGCATTCAGAGAGAGAGTTCATAGACCCTAATTACTAACTTAATCTAACATTACCAAGCGTTATGAACTCTGTGTCTGGCATCTGGAATTTTGCCAATTAGGTTATGCCAGTCATTTCTGAGTGTGAAAATTTATGGCAGTATTTAGGGTACTAGATGACAGACTATGGTATTGGTACCTAAATTGGGATTAGTATTTAAGAAAGTAGCCTCATTCATTTAAAATTTCAACACTGGATAAGCCAAAATTTTCGTAAATTGGGGGGGGCTGAATTTCAGAAATATACCTTGTCTTAGCTAAGTTTGGCTATAAGAGTTTAAAGAAGTTTCAGAAAAAAGCATAATTAATGATGTTTAATTTAAATCATTTTATATTTTGTGACAATTTATATAGCCCATTTGCAAAACCTGGCACAAAACTCTGATGTTATTTACAATTACAAAATTTGGTATTTCTTTACTATTACACCAGTCTCCAGTAGAAAGTTTTAAAAGCTGGTTTTCAATGTTTTTAATGTGCTGAATTAAAAAATGATACTCATTTCCGTCGCAAATGATTTGTTAGAGTTATTGAAGCTTAAACTCTTTAACAGGAAAAGGGTAAAAAAAATGGCGCTTGCACCAATTTTAATTTGAATCAGTTAGTGGACATGGCTTCCTGTGGTCTGTGCTCCTTTGATTATTTTTACTGTATCACCATTAGGGGTTGTTGTTTTAGGTTTGGCCAATTTTGAAGGTGAAATTTATGTTTTTCCTATGGCTTTTGATGTGTTTTGTATTAATCTGACCTTCAAAATCTTTAGAAACCACTCGTTTTTGTGATTCTCCCCACCCAAAAACTCACAGTTCCCACTGGGGGTCCCCCAGATAAAAAGGGTAGAAAGTTTTAAAAGCTTTAAGCTTCAATAACAGAAATGAGTATCACTTTTTAATTCAGCACATTGAAAAATATTGAAAACTAGCTTTTAAAACTTTCTACCGGAGACTGGTGTAATAGTAAATATTTACGCAAATTTTTAGGTGCAAACCTTTTCACTTTAAAAATTGTTGGTGCACTCCTTTAATCAATATTATGGAATAGGACTTAAATCTCGGTGCATTCTTAGGTGGCCAGACATCCAGTATTAAACTGGAGAGTACTCTTTTGTTTTTATGATAAAAAAGTATAAAAACCAAAGAAAAAATTTTATTTGATCAAATAAACATGTTAAAATATTGTTTTGTTTATTATTTTGTTATAAAATTGCATAGGAATTGCAGTAAATTTGTTTTAAAAAGTATTTACACTGAATTAAAAATTTTCATAAATGTCCTTTTTTTCCAGTGTTTGCATAATGGTCACCCTACTGCATTCACTTAAGAAACAAGAAATTTTGGTATTATTATAGTATTACACCCGTCTAACGTCCATCAATTATTATATATTCATTAAGTAGATTTTTTAATTCTAAGACACTTTCCTTCTATAGCATTTCCGTCGCAAATGCTTCATTTTCGAGATATAAACATTTTTTTGGTGTGTATCTAGTGTGTTCCTACATTCGTTTGTGTGTTCGTACGTTCGTTTGTGTGTTCATTACATGTCTGCCCAATCACTGCGCTCCATCCATTTCGAATTTGAATTACTTTCGTACTGGAATGGAACACTCATTCCACTCATTCAGAAGTACATTTGGCCTGGCTCTGTGATTTATAGTGATTCCTGGACTGCCTACAATTGTAGACTATAAGTGATTTAGGTTAGGTTAGGATAGGTTAGGTCAGGTCAATTTTGAAGGTGAAATTTATGTTTTTCCTATGGTTTTTGACGTTTTAAACGAATCTGACCTTCAAAACCGTCGGAAATGACTCGTTTTCGATTGCCGGCTGAGGGGGGGTTATCTCAAAAACGAGTCATTTCCGACGGTTTTGAAGGTCAGATTCGTTCAAAGCACATCAAAAACCATAGGAAAAACATAAATTTCACCTCCAAAGGGAGACGGGTGTAATACTATAAATTTACCAAAATTTTTATAGTGGGCACACTAGGGGCCACTTCGGCCCATCGAGTCTTGGTGTCTTAATTTTTTAATGCACTATATATCCTACCAAAGATAAAGTCATGCATACAGTAAACAAAACACATTTAACTTTTAATATTACATTAGGCCTACACTCGACATGAAGCATCTTGGACTTATGAAGGTTATCCAAGGCAGATAAATGTTGTAGGCCCTATTAGATTACATGAGAGCATTTTGCAAAATATCAATTCCAAGTCAGCTAATTATCATTAAATTATGTACAAAACTATTGTACTAGCCTACAATACTAAAGTCTCAGCTAAATATACTTGGTTGTTTCGGTGAAAATCTTCTCTTTCGGTTTGAGCTAGCCTGGAAAAACTGTCCATTATTACTAGGCCTATGCTTAGTCTTCTGCTAAGACTTAAAAGTAAACATATTTAGGTTTGGTCCCTCTGAATAAACCAATTAGGTAAAATACAAACGCAGAACTTCTTAATTTACACCATTAAACACTAGGGTGAAGTTGGCCAAGTAGGATTTTGTGCTATAGGTCAACATATGTAACTTAGGAGCTAGTTGAGCAGCGTAATAGCCCCTACTAGTAACTAACGAGTGAGGAAGGCACCGTGTTACTACCAAATACCAGGCCAGAAACGGAACTTTTTCCAAGGTTAGGCCCATGGTGAAAATTTCATAGAAATAGACTAATTATGTTTTCATTATTGGGAAAGTGGTGGAGGCTGAAAATATACAGTTCGTGGAACTGGTTAGGTCCTTTTATCTAACTTGAAGCAAATTACCCGAGGCAGGAGCAAAAATTGGGACAATACGCTGGCCGTGATATGTACGCTATGTAAAGTCCGTCCGAGTTAGAATACTTGGTCGAGTAAGTTTTGCCTTGGAAATTGGGGCCAACATGAACTGTGAGTGACCTGTGACCGGCCCAGACCAGGTAAAGTACCGTATGCCATATTTTCTACTGAGGCAACAAATATTTTCAGATTTGGACTAATGATTACTTGATTAGGCTAGTTTTCATTGTGATCATCAAACTGGTATGCACTTAATATCAATTCATATCTGATACTTAATATTTCAATTTGGGGTCATGAGGATGCAGGCCTGTTAAATCTTGAAATTGTATGAAGCTCAGGCCTATATTTTTTTCTTAAAAGTTTTTCTTTTAGGCTTTGGTACCTCAATTCATGTAGAATAAATAATTTTATCTTCCATATTAGGTTAGACAAATTTATTAGTAATCTAAGTTATAAGAACATAAGAAATTTTTATAGTGGGCACACTAGGGGCCACTTCGGCCCATCGAGGTAGCTCCACTATGTAAAAACTGCCTGTACATTGGCAACAACCAATTTTTACAAAACTAATTAAGTATCAATTTAAAACTAATTAAGTATCAATTTAAAACTAAAGATAGAATCTCTGGATCCAGAGGATCAGTCATAATAGGCTACTATCCACAAATATGCTACACTCAATATCTATTTATAACTGACATGCAAATGTATCAGATCCAAAGAATCCAGTCAATTTCATTACAGTACCCATCAATACCAGTACCTTGCCAACCAAAAATAAGTCACGGTACATATCAATTGCAGACCAAGTCACAATTTACAACCATATACATTACAATATATATATACTTAGGAGGAAAAGTGTAGGTGTGGCTATAAAGACTGTACAGTAATGTAGAAATGTATGTGCACCCATTTTGGGTCTCCCATTTAAAGGTGTTTGTGGGGCAAGTGAAGATCATGAGTTTTTCAATACCTCATGGTACTATGGGGGGCCACCACTCAGCAGAGGAATCTCTCTAAATAGGGTGTGTAAGGACAGAGAGTATCCCCTAACCCAAGATGCTGCCTCCCTATATCTCACAATACCTGTGTTGAGCTGTGGGATCTATCACCCAAATGCACATAATATATATATGAAATAAACTAGTACCATTCATGCAATAAAAATGGGCTTAAACACCATCACCAGATGTCCCTTGCAGACATCAAACTATCCAACCTTCTTTTGAAAGAATCAAGTGTATCTGAAGTGACTACTTCTTCTGTCAGACTGTTCCAAAACTTAATTACTCTATTTGTAAAACTATGTTTTCTTAAATTTGTTCTACATCTTGGCTTAAATAATTTCATACTATTACCTCTAGTCTGGTTATTGTGATCTTTAATGAAAAGAGAATCAAAATCTATCTTATCCAACCCTTTTATCATTTTATACACCTTTTATACACCCCTTAACCTCCTCCTTTTTAATGAGAACATGCTTAGATATGCCAGTCTTTCCTTATATGTCAACTGTCTTAGAGATGGATCATTCTTGTGGCTCATTTCTGTACTTTTTCCAGTTTTTCAATATCTTGTATCAAATAGGGACTATTAAATTGAATGCAGTATTCGAGGAGGGGTCTCACATATGAAATGTATAGTTGCTTTATAATATTGGGTGATCTGTATTCAATGTGTGTCTGCATGAGATTGAGTCTAGCATTTGCTTTGTTTCTGATTACTGTACAGTGATTTGAGGGTTTAAGTTCATTAGTCACAGTGACACCCAAGTCTTTCTCTTTATCATCATTTTTAATCCAAATTCCATTCATATTGTATTCAAATTCTGGATTTTTTGGCCCAATATGCATAACCTTCCACTTATCAACATTAAATTTCATCTTCTACTTGTCTGCCCAGGCTGTTACTCTAAGTCTTTTTGTATTGTCATTGCTCCTGCTACTGACTTAACATTATGGCCTAATTTTGTATCATCAGCAAATTTTGAGGTTTTACATGATAGGCCCTTCTCTGGATCATTTATATAGACAACAAAAAGCAGAGGTCCCAGAACAGACACCTGTGGGACTTCGCTCAATACAGGTCTCCAAGTAGACTTATTTCCATTTAGATGAACTCTGTTTTCTGTTTCTCAGCCATTCTTCTATCCAGTCAGCTATATGACCTCTTATACCATGGGCTCTAACTTTTACCAACAATCTTGCATGAGGAACAGTATCAAATGCCTTTGCAAAATCCAAGTATACTATATCTACTGGCTCTTTATTGTCCAAATGCAATAGGACTCCATCATAAACTTCAATCAAGTTGGTTGACAGAACCTTCCATTTTGAAAGCCATGCTGGCTATCATTTATAAGGTTGCACTCTTCAAGGAACTCAGTAACTTTACCTCTAATGATACTTTCAAGTAATTTGCAAATAATGGAAGTGAGGCTGATGGGTCTGTAGTTTTTTGCCAAGTTTCTATTTCCTTTTTTAAAGATTGGAGCCACATTTGCTTTCTTCCAGTATTCCAGTATTCAAGTTATTCAATAGGTCAATTTTTTGCAATATTACATTACATTTCATTTGGAAAACATGAAGCCACTCAGGCGTATTGAGGTAATCCAAGTCATGAGCTACATTTTTTAATAATAAAATCTTGCAAGATGTCAAACTCAAGTCAGTGAATTAATATACTACTATTTACTACCACCATAGTAGGTAACCTATGTAAATGAAGCAGAGAATATAAGAACATAAGAAATTTTTATAGTGGGCACACTAGGGCACACTTCGGCCCATCGAGGTGGCTCCACTGCAAAAACTGCCTGTACATTGGCAACAACCAATTTAAAACAAAACTAATTAATTATCAATTTAAAACTAGAGATAGAATCTCTGGATCCAGAGGATCAAAGTCATAATAGGCTACTATCCACAAATATGTTACACTCTATATCCATTTATAACTGACATGCAAATATATCAGATCCAAAGAATCCAGTCAATTTCATTACGGTACCCATCAATACCAGTACCTTGCCAACCAAAAATAAGTCACGGTCCATATCAATTGTGGACCAAGTCACAAATTACAACCATATACATTACAATATATATACTTAGGAAGAAAAGTGTAGGTGTGGCTGTAAAGACTGTCCAGTAATGTAGAAATGTGTGTGCACCCATTTTGGGTCTCCCATTTAAAGGTGTTTGTGGGGCAAGTGAAGATCATGAGTTTTTCAATACCTCACAGTACTATGGGGGCACCACTCAGCAGAGGAATCTCTCAAAATGGGGTGTGTTAAGGACAGAGAGTATCCCCTAACCCGAGATGCTGCCTCCCTATATCCCACAACACCTGTGTTGAGCTGTAGGATTTATCACCTAAATGCACATAATATATGAAATAAACTAGTACCATTCATGCAATAAAAATGGGCTTAAACACTATCACCAGATGTCCCTTGCAGACATCAAACTATCCAACCTTCTTTTGAAAGAATCGAGTGTATCTGAAGTCACCACTTTTTCTGTCAGACTTCCAAAACTTAATTACTCTGTTTGTAAAACTATGTTTTCTTAAATTTGTTCTACATCTTGGCTTAAATAATTTCATATTATGACCTCTAGTCTGGTTATTGTGATCTTTAATTAATGAAAAGAGAATCAAAATCTATCTTATCCAACCCTTTTATTATTTTATACACTTCTATCATATCACCCCTTAACCACCTCCTTTTAGTGAGAACATGCTTAGATATGCCAGTCTTTCCTTATATGTCAATTGTCTTAGAGATGGGATCATTCTTGTAACTCATTTCTGTACTTTTTCCAGTTTTTTAATATCTTGTATCAAATAGGGACTATTAAATTGAATATAATATTCAAGGAGGGGTCTCACATATGAAATGTATGGTTGCTTATAATATTGGGTGATTTGTATATACAATCTACAAACTATCTTTTTCACTCATGAAAGTGTCTAAATTTTTCTTAAAATTAACTAATGAGCTACTGTTTACCACATCATATGGCAAGTCCTTCGAAAAATCTACTATATGACTGAAGAAGTATTTTTGTAGATCAAGTCTACAAGTCTGTTTTCTAATTTTCTTCTTATGCCCATGAGTTATCCCATCAGTAACTAGGTAGTGAGAAAAAGTTATGTAGCTACATCTAATTGTCCAACCTGAAAGCATTTTGAACATCTGTATCATATCTCCCCTCATACAATGTCTCTCAAAACTAAACATACTGGTACCTAATTTCTTTAATCTATCCCTGTATTCCAATCTTCTTAGGTTAGGGATAAGCTTGGTTGCCCTATGTTGCACACATTCAAGCATATCAATATCATGTCTAAGGTGAGGGGACCAAGCATAAATGCAGTATTCTAAGTGAGACCTAACAAGAATTACATAATTTATAGATGACTTCCTTACTCTTGTAACTAACATTCCTCTTCATAATACCTAACATTTTATTTGCTTTATTTCTAGCCTCTAAGCACTGCTTAGAAAATTTTAGATCACTACAAACTATAATACCAAGACCCCTTTTCTTTCTAACATCCTCCAACCAGTTCCCTTGCATCTCATAACTAAAGTTTTCATCATTTCTACCAAAATGCATGACTTTACATTTTTTGAACATTGAATTCCATCTGCCATTTGCTAGCCCAAGCAACTAATCTATCAAGATCCCTTCGCAGTTTATAAGAATTTTCTATATTTGTAACTGGAGCAACTACTTTTGTATCATCTGCAAATTTAAAAATTTTACAAACTACTTCTTTCTCTAAACTATTTAGATATAAATTAAAGAGTAATGGACCTAACACTGATCCCTGTAGTACCCTACTTTTCACTTTCTGCCACCAAGATTCATGACCATTTAGAATTATGTACCCTCTGTTCTCTGTCTCCTAACTATTTTTCTACCCAATTTAAAACTGTCCGTAATATACCATGAGCTCTTAATTTATACAGAAGTCTACTATGTGGAAACTTGTCAAATCCTTTACTAAAATCCAAATAAATAAAATCTGCATCATTTCTATTATCTACCTGATCATTTGTCAGCCAGACTCTGTACTGAACGGACACATTTTCTGAGCACTCTGATATTGCATCTACTTTTGCATATTGCTGATAATTTTACTTTTGGAAAGTTTTGAATTTTATACTTGTTTATATTCACATTGTCATACTTAAGTAATTGAATATTAGTGGTTTTTGGTGATTTAGAAGTTTTCATAGCATGCTGGCTTAATTTAACTTAAACTTGTAATGGTTATAAACTAATTTTAACTGCATGATGCCATTGCAGAAAGCGTCACGTGTTAGGTGTGGGGTAAACCAGTGGTACCTATTTGGAATTTAAAGATTATAATGGTGGTCCTATGGTGATTAGCAAGAGATCAGTTTGTTTCTTTTGCCAGTTAAGGGAGGAAATAGTTAACATAAAAGCAGTGTACGTGAGGTAACAGAAAGACTTGCAATACTTGATGAGGGCAGGGGGAGGGTTATGGTTGATGAAAGCTGAACCAATACTAATGTTGAAGACGTTAGTAATTTGAAAGGTGAGGTGCGTAACCTAGTTTCTAGTTTAGGTAGCTTATTGGGAAGGTTGGATAGAGTTGAGGAAGGGGTTAAGGTTGGTCCAAGATTAGTAGATGAGGAGGGATTTAGAGAAGTTAAGGGTGAGCTAGGCCACGTATGTTAGGTGATAGGAATCCCCGCCCCCCCCCTATTGAGGTTTTGAACCCTTTCGCCCATTTGGAAAGGGACATGAATGAGGGGGAAACTATTTTAATTGGACACTCTTTAGTGTGCCATATGGACACAGAGTTCATTGAACAGCATCCAACCAAGAGGAGGAGGGTCTGTCTCCCAGGGTCCAGGGTTGACAGAGTTAGAGACGAAGTGGACAGGATTGATGTTGCCTCCCATCACTCGATGTTGGTGATGATGGTAGGGGGCAATGACTCGTATAGGCCTGATACGAGAGTGCCTGACCTTTTGGAGAGATATATGGGGTTAATTAGGTCCCCAAAGGTGAGGTCAGATAGGTCAGATAGGTCTTTAGTTCTAGGTATTACCCCTAGGCACAGTTTGGGTCTTAGGATTATGTCTAAAATGATATTTTTGAATACTAAATTAAGAGAGATTTGTGCTGAGGAAAATGTACTCTCCGTAAAGCTGTGGTCAGAATTTAGTGATCCTAGCCTTTTTATAAAAGATGGGGTGCATTTTAATGAAATAGGTAATGCTAGGCTGGGTAGGTTAATTGACGAAAATTTACGAAAGCTGTATAGGTCAAAGCCTTTAAACGTTGTGGGTCTGGGGAACATGGGCCCAATGTGAAAAATAGTTTAAAATGCTGGCCCGTGGTAAAAAATAACTTAAACGTCTTTTATTGTAATGCACGTAGTATAAATAAATTAAACAAATTTAAGGCGATAATTTATTCCAGTAACTACGATATAGTTGCTATCACTGAAACATGGTTAAATACCGTGACCCGGGACTTGTTGGGGGAATTTGATATACTGGGTTTTAAACTCTTTACTAATGATAGGTTACCTAGGACTGGTGGTGGCGTTTTGCTGTACATTCGTAATTCCATTAGGGCTATCGAGGTTAAGATAGATTTTCCAGCAGCAATTAATGCGATATGTGTTGAAGTTAGGGCACGTAGTATTAGTTATAATTTTGTTGTTTATAGACCTCCCATTCAACCCCTCCATACCGATACTAGATTTTACTCACTTCTTGGTAACTTTATTGACAATCAGAATACAGGCAGTCTCCGGGTTACAAACGTCTGACTTATGACATTCCGTACATATGAACAGATTGCCGTAAAGTCTATTATTTTAAAAATCAGAGTTACCTACAATGGTTCGGGTAATTTTTTACTATCAGTCCGGTCTCTGGAAACTGAAAATAAAGTTTACCATAAGACTCTCTACATTTTTTTAAACAATTTTTATTAAGTACAATATGAAGGCAAATGCCGATTAAAGCTATAAAATTAATGTTAATAAATTTTTTTTTGAGCGATAAAATCGCGGATCATGTTTTTGGGAGTGATAAAATGGCTGATCCCACAAAGGTTAGGAAGGTACCGCTAACAAAATTGGGTGGTTTGACCTGAACTCATAAGATTTTAGTGTCACGATGGCGTCGGTTTGCGATGGTTGTAATTATTCAGTGTGTTTAACTTCATGCAAATTTTTTGGTGATGAAGAGGCTGCATTTAATTTTTATGTAGAACACGGTGTATTGCTAAAAGAATTTATTTGCCCTAAGAAAAACAAGGAAGATAGTGTTTGTGGTAATAAGTGTGTGTGCGATAAAAACAGAAAAGCATTTCGTTGCCATAGGTCGGTGGTTGATAAAAAATGGAGAAGGGGAACACGCAAGGTTAGGTAGGTTAGGTTGTGTAGGTTAGGTTAGTAGTGTTTAGTTTTACGGTATATATAATATATACAGTGAATGGATCTTTTCCGTTTGACTGCCGCCATTGAAACATAAGAGGTGAGTGCCCCCAGCCTTCTTTACTTAGCCTTATAAGGCTAACTAACGAAAATATCATGACCTAACCTAACCAATCGTTAGGTCAACTGTACGACCTTGATGATTGGTTAGGTTAGGTCGTGATATTTTTGTTAGTTAGCCTTATAAAGCTAACTAAAGAAGGCTGGAGTTTAATTGTTCAATGGCGGCAGTCAAACGGAAAAGATCCCAGTGAATATATACAGTGTTCATTTTACTACATATATATAAATGTGTATATATATACCTTTTAGGTCACTCATGTTGGCTGTTTCTACAATTTCCATAATTTATATATCAATGGATTTGTTTTTACATCGCGAATGCGCCCTAGATAGTCTCTACTGAAGGAATTACCCGCATTTTAGGGTATTTTTTCACACTTATACCCCAAAACAAACTTTGTGTCCTAACTTAGTTTTGGGCCAGTTCCCTCACTTGAGACTATCCAAATCGCATTCCTGGTGTAAAAACGAATCCATTGATCTATAAATTATGGGAATTGAAGAGACCGGAGTGATAGTAAAAAATTACCATGGTTCGTAGTAACAAATCGGCGCACTACTTACTGTGGTGGAGGAAAACAGTGCGCACTGTCCGTTGTTGTCCCATGCCCAAGAACTTACTAATAAGGACCTTATTGAATTGGAGGAAGCAGAGATGGACGTCGAAACTCCAGAACCCAAAAAGTTTGCCACAAAAGACTTAGCAGAAGGCTTTCGCCTTATTGAAGCAGGGATGGCAAAGTTTGAGGAGCAAGATCTAATGCAGAGAGGTTCACTAAAGTCTACAGGACATTCATTGAGGATCTCGGGTGTTATAAAGAAATTTGTGATGAAAAAAAAAAGTTTCTTTTCAAACTTCCCTTGATATTTATTTCAAGAAAGTTTCAAAGGAGTCTACACCAGCCCCATCATCTCCAGAAGTAGGCCCCTCCTTTCCAACACCAGCCCCATCCTCTCCAACACCAGCCCCATCCTCTCCAACATCAGCCCCCATCCTCTCCAACATCAGCCCCCATCCTCGCCACCAGCTCCAACATCATCCATGTAAAGTCTGCCTTTCTGCCTTCAATAATGCCCCTTCCGGTATGCAAGACATCATTAGGACACAGAGTAAGTGTTAAACTTTAATTACTGTTACAAATTATTATCTTTTTTTGTTTTCTATGTTTTAGTAGCTTTTATAAATTGGGAGTGTGTTTAAAGTGTTTAAGTATATTTGGAAGTATGTTTTTAATGTTTCTTACACATAAGGGGTTCCAAAAAACCTTACACCCCCCCGCCATTTGCAGCTTACATGTTTACTTATATCGAAATAGTTTTTAGTGATTATAAAAATATATAAAATTCTTTATTTATTGCAGGTATTAAAATTACTACAGCTGATAAAGTGATAATATAATGGCTTCTCAATTAATTGGTGATTCAGAGAGGCAATGTGTGATAGATCGCATACGAGCAATAACATTTCAGGAAGCTCATGATGCTGGAGCCACCTTTATAACACGTTCATGGGTTGCCAAAAAGTTGCGAAGAAGTGAGGACTTCGTCAAAAGAAATTGGAATAAAACTTTGGATGAATGTGAAATAGATACAACCAAATCTGGGCGCCCAAATTTGCCACTCTCTCAGGAAACAAAGGACATAATTGAAAGCGGTACGCGTAAGCGAAAAAACAGCTGTGCTAAACTTTCTAGAGAGATCGAAGTGTTGAGAGGAAAGATCATTAGTGGTGAGATCATTCGACTGTACCGTCATAAGCAATGTTTAAAGCCTTGGCATGAACTTCCAAAGCCAAGAAAAACTCAACTTAACATCGATGACAGAATGTGGTTTGCCCATTATCTTGAAGATTGGGATGTGGATGATTTCATGCATTTAGCTGTCTCCGATGAATTTTTTGTTTACGTAACACGTTGGCCTAACTACCAAAATGATCGAGTATGAGCCATAACACCAGATGAAATTGATGACAATGAACATTATTGCAAATTATTAAAAAGTTCAGACTGTGTTGGTGTGTTTGTTTTGTTCACTGAAAAGAAGCTCATGTGGGTGCTGAAGCCAAATGGTCAGAGTTGGGATGGACAGTATTTTCGTGATATTATTCTATCCCAGCATGTCATTCCTTTTCTAAGAAACCCAAACATTGTTATGGATGTTGATCAGGTCACACTTCTGCACAATAAGGCCCCCTGCTTTAAGGCATTAGCCACTCAACAGTTGTTGCGGAACCATGAGATTGATTTCTTTGGAAATGAAGAATGGCCAGGAAATTCTCATGACCTGAACATCTGTGAACACATTGGATCAGTTATAAAGGAAAAGGTTGAATGTCTCTTGTTTCAAGAACCTGCAGCAAGTCAATTTTTGAAGGATACAATGACACAACACATTGAAACTGTTTTAGCAAATTTGCGTAATGATCAAGATCTCTTCATGTCACTTTTGGCAAGCTACCCAAAGCGAATTCAGGCTGTCTTGGAAGCCAATGGCGGGAACACCAAGTTTTAATTGTTTCTCATTAAATGCAGGATTAAATTCTCTTTTGTAAGGTATGTTTAGTTTTACTCTACCTCTAATGGTTTAGGCCATGGGTGGGGGGTGCTAAGGTTTATTGGAGCCCCATACATATGTTAAGTGTATATATATACTATTAGACAGACATTAAGTACAAACCATTTGTATGGGTTCTGACTTACATACAAATTCGACTTAGACCGTCATGAGAATGGAACTTGTTCGTAAGCCAGGGACTGCCTGTAGTATAATTGTCAGAGATTTTAACTGCCTTAATGTTAATTACGAGACTTTTACTGGTAATGAGGAGGGTTTGAGATTGATTTGAGTTCATGGAAGATAATTTCTTATGGCAGATGGTTACCAAACTGACGTGGTGACAATATTTGAGACGTAGTGATGATGAATGGCGAAAATATAGTTGAAGGTTTAGAAGTAGGCGAGAGTTTAGGATGTAGTGATCATCAAATTCTTAGGTTTAAGTTATTGATTGAAAACACTAAGGATAGTAACTTAATAGATGTCCCTGATTTTCATAGGGCCAATTTTGATAGTTTTGCGGATAGGATGAGAGTAGTCGACTGGGATAACTTATTTATGGGTAATGACACAAATTTGCATTGGGAGGCATTTAAGGAAAGTTTTATGAATATTGAAAGGGAGTTTATTCCTCAGAGGCCCAAGCATGCTAGAAATCATGGTAGGCCCAAGTGGTGGACTAGGAAAATAGGCGAGTTCATAAACAAGCGTAACAGAATGTATAGACTTAATAAGCGCAATGGCACGGCAGGTAACTTTAATAGATATATCAACCTTAGACGTCATTTTAAAAGATCAGTTCGGAATGCTAAGTGTAATTTAGAGATGCTTATAGCAGCGGATAGTAAACAATCCAAAAAAGTTTTTTGACTACGTCAATAAACGTAAGCTGATAAAAGATAATATAGGCCCTCTCATGGACAGTAATAGCACTTTGGCTTCTGATGTTCAGGTGATGGCAGATATTTTTAATAACTTTTTTGTGACAGTTTTTACTGTGGAAGACGTCAATAATGTCCCCGATATGGACGATATCGTTCCATTTAGCAGCGAGACTATTTTGGATGAAATAACTGTTTACGAGGGTGAGATTGCGCATTATATCAATAGGCTAAAAGTTAGCAAGGCTCCACTCCATGATGCTTTTTATCCTAGACATATGAAAGATTTGAAAGATGTTATCGGAGGCCCCTTAACGAAAATTTTTAATGAGTCACTCGAAACAGGGATTATTCCTGAAGACTTCAAATTAGCTAACATCATGCCTATTTCTAAAAAGGGCAACTGCACAGTAGCTAGCAATTATAGGCCCATTAGCTTAATGTCAATTGTTGGTAAACTTTTGGAATCCGTAGTTAGGGATCGTATCATCGATCACTTAGAAAGTAGAGATTTGATTAATAGTAGCCAGCATGAGTTTCGACACCATAGATCTTGTTTAACTAGTTTGTTAGAATTTTATAACAAAATAGTGTGCGAATACGATAGGCATAGAGCAGCTGATGTTATTTATTTAGACTTTAAAAAGGCATTCGATACAGTTCCCATAGAAGATTAATTGTGAAGGTTAGAGTGCATGGTATACGCGGTCAGGTAGCTAACTGGTTAGAGGAATGGCTTCGTGCAAGGAGACAGAGGGTCGTTGTTAATGGTAATGAATTGGGGTGGTTGAATGTAGGTACTGGTGTCCCACAGGGTTCAGTGTTAGGCCCATTGCTATTTGTAATTTACATTAATGACATAGATGTAGGATTGACTAGTAACGTGTCAAAATTTGCGGATGGTACTAAAATAGGCAGTAAGGTTGTTAACGAGGATGATAGAAATAGGCTCCAAGATGATGTAAATAGGATTATGGAGTGGATGGATAAGTGGCAGATGCAATTTAATGTAGACAAATATAAAGTTTTGCATATAGGTTCTTGTAACAATAATTACACATACACGATGGATGATAGAGAGTTAGTGAGTATTGACAAGGAAGTAGATTTAGGCATATGCGTATCTAAGGATTTAAAAGTTAGGAACCAGTGCCTGGAGTCTTGTGCAAAAGCTAATAGGATGTTAGGCTTCATAGTACATTATTTTGAATTTAAATCGAAGGATATTATAGTGCCCTTTTACAAGTCCCTAGTCAGGCCTCATTTAGAATATGCCATTCAGTTTTGGTGCCCATATTTGTGTGAGGATATTGGTATGTTAGAAAGGGTTCAGTGTCGTGCCACGAAACTAATACCATCATTGCGCAACAAGCCTTATGAAGATAGGATTAAAATGTTAGACTTGCATTCATTCAAAACTAGGAGATTAAAGGGGGAGCTTATTGAAGTTTTCAAAATCGTTAATAACATCAATAACGTAAATTTTGACAAACTGTTCACTTTTGATAATAGCAATACTCGTAATATCAGATTTAAGTTGTGTGGCAGGCATTTCATTACTAATATTGCTAAAAACCTCTAAGTTTAAAGTGATTGATAAATGGAATAATCTTCCCACATCAGTCATTCACTCTACCAGCATTAATATGTTTAAGAACCATTTAGATAGGCGGGTCATTCTCTGTCAGATCAACCAGTGCCTAACACCCTCATCTCTCAGATTTTGCTGAAATTTGGTTTATACGGAGTTTGTGGGCCCTGAATCCATTTCTGAAATTATAAGGTCAATCCGACCAACGGTTCAAGAGATATGACCTCGGGAAATTTGAGGTCACTTGCGAGGTCACTAACATTTGGCGACCCATAACTTGGGTAATAATGGTCACAATTGTATAAAAAGTATATATATTTAGAATCAGAAAACGACAAGGAATCCAAATATGCAAGTTTTAGAACTCTAGGTTGAAAAATAAAAAAGTTACACTGTAACCAAAATTTGAGGTCACGATTTGACCTCTGGGGTATCAAATGAGAATTTTTTTTTTAAATGTAAAAAATGAAGGCATAGGCATTGGAATCAGCAAAAAAAAGTTTGTTTATGTTAGTATTTTTCATGTAACTAACATATAAGTGAACACCATATTCATAAGTTGTGCGTCAATTCTACCTATTTTTTCACACTTAAGCTCATAATTTGACCTATAGAAATTAAAATTACATTTTTTTATAGATATAAAAACAAAGGCAAAAAATGTAAAATTGTATTTCACTGCTAATCTACACTGGCAATAATAGTTATAATAGTGAAAGGGGAAGACCTACTTAGAGGATTCATGTGCTAGCCTAATACAATTTTTGCATGCTCGATGCTCTCATCAATTTCTTTTTGTGGAAAAATGTATTGAATTCTGCTGCCTCCTCTTAGGGTAGGACAACTCATTACAGTTAATATATGATGTCCTGGCACTGCACATGAATCCTTGTTTGATGGATAATAATATGCACTTGATCCTGATGACCCAGAGGGATGTAGAAAGTTCACAGTGAAATCATCAAACTCTTCACAATATTCCTCCACAATTCCATACCAAACTTGCATGTCATAAATGCAGCCAACATACTCTCCTGGTTTGACACATTTTAGGTTACCAAGCATTGCAGGTTCATTAGTAAAATGACTTTTCCTTATTCTTTTCTTTTCTCCAATGCCACTTGAAATGGGATACACCATCAGTTCTTCCTTGTTTAGGGGAACAAATCTATGATATTTCTGAGTTCCAGGAATAGCCCTACTATCCTTGAATCGATGTTCCAACCGTTCTTCTGCATCTTTCAAATCAGCTGTAGTTACAAAGAAAAAATTTATCTTCTTGCTCAAGTTTTCTTCACAAAAAACATGTGTTCTGGTGTAAGAATTTGCCTCTCTGTAGTTCTCTGCAAACTGGCACGAGCAGTAGCTCTTTTCACTGTTCCTCCAATCCCATCACATGCATTTTTGCCATGGGATGTAGCAAAGAAGTGCCATTCACAAGACAGACCAAAATCCTCTTCATGGTAACAGAGATTTGTGAAGTTGTATCTGTTCTTATATTGGCCAGCACATCCATCTGAGAAATAGTGCACCTTCTTCAATTGTGGGCATCTGAATTTAACATATGTCATAAGCTTCAATATGAATGAGTAAACCATTATAGTGTTGTGTTTTAGTGATGCAGATAAGAAACAGACACTAAAATGGCTAAGTTCCTGGTCTGCAGATGATCTATAATAGATGACAAAAGGGTGAACTGTACACTGTGAATTGTCCCAGTGAAACCCTTGGGCAGCATCCTGGACAATGAAAGAATAATTCTCAGAGAAATCACCTACTATAACTACCTCGCTCTGAGGTGGTAGTGTTTCTTTCAACTGCTTAAAGTACTGTGATTGTTGCTGAGCAACAAAGTGATGACGAACCATGCGGGATATTTTCATGCTTAGGGATGATAAGTATTCATGAAGTGGCTCCACCTTATCAACCATTGTACAACGGTCAACAGTGACCCATTGCTTGTAAGATATTTCATTTGGAGCTGATTTCACACTGTCAAGTAACTCAAGAAAATCCAGGACACCCTCTTCTCTTGGGCAATCATTGCAAAGTTGCATCATGCAAGTCTCTCTTTCTGTACTGCAGACACTGTAATCCATAAGATCCTTGTATGAAAGACCTCTTTCTCCCAATGCAGCCAGCTGCAATTTTGGATTTTGATGGTATGTGCAGACACAGACAGAATGAGTCCCACCACTACCGGCAAGCACACAATATGATGGCCGTAATTTTGCAAATGTGGAAAATCCTATTTTGGGATTCTTTTCATCATTTTTATATAGTTCAAACATCTCTCTTAAATTCCCGAGGACCAATCGTTTTTGCACCTTCATTGCACCTTCAGCACTGATAACTTTCACACAATCCTTTTGGCCAGGACACATATGACTAACCTCTTCTGACTCATAGAATCTTCTAACTATATCTTTGTGTTCTTCAGATATCACTTTTCCTTTGCTCATTAGTGGAATCTTCGGAAGGATTCCATGTTCTGATTTAAGTGAACGGCTTCTTTTCACCATGTATGTTGTAGTTTGAAAGAAACTAGCTGTTTTTTCAATTGTGTATGGTGAGAGTGTCAATATTTGTAGTTTGTGATAGTGACATTTGCTCTCCAGGAATGACTGTTTCAATTCATTCATTAATTTGTCTAGATGTTTTTCAGATTTAGTTTCAGGTTTTGAAGTATCACTTACCTCCTCGGTAATTTGAACACCATAACTGAGTTCTAGCCTCTCCTTCAGGTGTTTCTGAGCAGATGATAGCTTACCACGAGCCTTGCGCTTTTTCTGGCTTAATGACAGCCCTTCTGAAAAGAACAGAAAAAAAGGTTTCACACACCTGAATATTAGTAATTAAATATTAATTATAGTACCTTAAATGCTATATAATTGGCTATATAGTAGATCAAACAGACCTTGTAGTAAAGTATAAGTTATTATATTAATTTATTACTTACTTTTTTTAACTGGTGTTTGGTCCAGAAATGCTAGAACTGGTTCAACTGAAGTTGAAGGATTTTCCTTTATCAAACAATCACTGTCATTGTCCAGATCTTGAATTGAAGAGATGTTACTTAAGCCACTGATAGTAGATGATTCATTTGAATCCTGCTCAGACTCGTTGTTTTCAGTGGTACTAAGTATAGTGGGGTTTTTCATTATCAGTGTCCAGCAGTTCACACACAACAATGAGTCTTTTTTCACTCTTCCAGCACATTTTTCAACAAGTACATCAGTCACTTTTCTAAGATTGATTGTTATGCGTTTCTTGTGTTTTTGAATAGGGTCCTGGCAGTATTTCAAGTGCCGAACCATTGTATTTTGATCTGTAAAGATATAGGATTTACAATTAGGTAATATATATTTTTTAGAAAATATATAGCTATACACACTTAATATTTTAGGCCTTGATAGTCTCTGAGGCTCATTAAAACACCATACCCACCAGCCACCCACAGTGCTGGCTGGAACTGTACTAACCTGTAGACAAGGAATTTTGCAACTATCTGTGTTGATTCTGCACTTAGACAAGTAGCAACATGTTTCAACAGGTTTGTTTAGGCTACATGTGAGCTTAGTCTTCCCCTTTCACTATTATAACTATTATTGCCAGTGTAGATTAGCAGTGAAATACAATTTTTATTAAATTCTTGGAGCTTGAGGTCAAATTGATAGCTAAGATATAAAAATTCCTTGAAATGACAAGCAATTTATAAATATGGTGTTCACTTTTAAGTTAGTTACATGAAAAGTACCAACATAAACAAACTTTTTATGATTGTTTCTATTAGTCAAGAACTCTGACTTTGTTTTTTATATCTGTAAAAAATGTAATTTTAATTTCTATAGGTCAAATTATGAGCTTAAGTGTGAAAAAATAGGTAGAATTGACGCACAACTTATGAATATGGTGTTCACTTATATGTTAGTTACATGAAAAATACTAACATAAACAAACTTTTTTTTGCTGATTCTAATAGCCAATGCCTATGCCTTCATTTTTTACATTTAAAAAAAAAATTCTCATTTGATACCCGAGGTCAAATCGTGACCTCAAATTTTGGTTACAGTGTAACTTTTTTATTTTTCAACCTAGAGTTCTAAAACTTGCATATATGGATTCCTTGTCGTTTTCTGATTCTAAATATATATACTTTCTATATAATTATGACAATTATTACCCAAGTTATGGCTCGCCAAATGTTAGTAACCTCGCGAGTGACCTCAAATTGCCCGAGGTCATATCTCTTGAACTGTTGGTCGGATTGACCTTATAATTTCAGAAATGGATTCAGGGCTCACAACCTCCCTATAAACCAAATTTCAGCAAAATATGAGAGATGAGGGTGTTAATTTCAATTTTTTTTGGTTGATCTGACAGAGAATGACCCACTGTAGGTGAAGCAAAAATTTTCATTTTGACACCCGACCATCTCAGATCTTGCTTATTTTGGTGTATAAGGTAAGTTTGTGCAAGAAAGCCAGCTGTGAAAGTTTCAGCTTTCTACGACCATTACTTCACGAGTTATGAAGGTCAGAAAAATCAAGGTTAAGGTCAAAATAGCTCAAGGTCGGCATCTTTGGATGCACCTCACACATTCACTAATTATCGTAACCATATGAAACTATATGTTTTTGGACTCAGAATGAGCTGTAGAATCCAAAAACGCAACGAAATCAGCAATAGGAGAACAAATAAAAATGTTCACCCTTTTTCAAGGAACGAATTGACCTTTTGACCTTGAAGTTCACACATTTTGGGGAAACATTTCTTTACACAAAATGAAGTTCCATCATTGCACTTTTAATATAAACAATAAAAATGTATCTTATTCACCAACTATACTGTCTTAAAGAATTTTTCAAATTGGCTATTTTTCAAATTTCTGGCAAAATCGCCATATGTACCGTATATGCATATATGTACTGTTAAAATCTAGAGATATTCATTATTTAAACTACTTAAGCAAAAATAAATATTATTAGAAATGATACAAAATCACTTAGATATAAGCTAGGTACCATAGGTATAACTATGATATAGATCTCTATTTTATTGTGGTCTCCTCCACCCCTACAACCACACCTTTCCACCCTTAGAAATATTTTACTTTTTTTTATAATTACTTTTATTAATAATACATTAATACAAACATATATATATAGGAGTATCATATAAAATAGGAGTAAAAAAGGAGTATCATATTATGTAGACCTGTATTCTATAGATACATATTAAACTAGAGCTCTGTACACTTTCGACTCAAGAACAGGAAACTGTGGCAAACAGGTCTGCATGATTACCCTCAGCTGTTAGCATCTCATGATCATCAAAGGCATACTGAATTATTCTTGAACCTGCTGTCAATGATGGAGCAGTCATTGTCTGGATAATATCAGATGATAACATCCAACATGAGTCAGGACGAGAAGGGAAACTATGTTTAGAACGTCTTCCATGTGGAGACATAAAATTGACCTTATAATCACTAAATTCTTCTGATACTTCAACCACTAATCCAAACCAAATTTTATTATCATAGTTACAAGCTACATATACCCCAACTTGTATATCTTCAGTTGAAATGTGCTTTTGCTCATGTAAATTATCTTTAAACGATGGATGCACAACTGTCATAATTTTTGTAGGACCTGAGGAAATCTCACCAACCTCCAACTGGGTATGACTAATAGGCACAAATCTATGAAATCTACGAGTACCTGGGATGGTTACAGAATTTTTATATCTATTTTCCAGGAATTCAGTTGTCTGCTGGACATTTTGTTTCGATAAGAATACAAATTTTGTGCTGGTATCTTTCTCATCCAGAAATTTCATCATGTCAAGTGGTGTCAGAATTTGGTCTTTAAATGTACGTTGAAGACTGGCACGAGCCGTCATTCTTTTTGCTGTGCCTCCGACTCCATCACAAGCACTTTTGCCATGTGAAGTTGCAAAAAAGTGCCATTCAGCATCCAGTCCAAAGTCCTCTTTGTGGTGACACAAATTGGTGAAGTTATATTTATTCTTATACTGCCCTCCGCAACCATCAGTAAAGTAATGAATCTTCCGCAGGCCTGAGCTCTCTTCTTTTATCATGGGGATCAGTTGCTTTAAGAACGCAAAGACAAGGTTTGTACTATGTTTCATGTCATCAGAAATGAAACAATAACTTTTAACTTTAATTTCAACATCATTTTCATTTACTTTATAGTAGAACACAAATGGATGAACTGTTGCCTGACTATTTTCCCAATGGTAACCTTGTGCAGCATCTTGTACAATAAATGAGTAGTTTTCAGAGAAGTCTCCTAGGAGAATACCTTCAGTGACCATCAGATTAGCTTTCAGTTTTTTTAGGAAACTTGCTTGTGCATCAGCCACATAAGTGTGTCTTGTTAGTGCACAAATTCTAGTTGCCAAAGACTTAATGAAGTTTTCAAGGGATTCACCGATGTTAATAAGGGTTGTCCGATCCGTGGAAGTCCACTGCTTGTATGTAATTATGGTGCCGACTGCATCCTGAACAGATTCCAATCCTTCAAGGAATGCAATAACACCTTCTTCTCCTGGACACAATGCACATTTTTGTAGCATACACTCTTCCTTTTCACTGTCACAAACTGCATAGAGAATGAGGTCTTTATATGATAGTTGTTTTTCCCCCAAAGCTGATAGCTGAAGTTTGGGATTTTGGTGGTAGGTACAGACACACACAGAGTGTGTTCCTCCAGCTCCTGCCAAGACACACCACTTGGGTCTCAATGCAGCAAATGATGAGAAACCTATTTTTGGATTAGTGTCATTTGCCTTGAAAACAGCGAAAATCTCACGTAAATTACCAAGCACCAATCGTTTCTGCTGTAGTTGCTTCTCTCCTTCATGATTCCTAATTGATAGACAATCCTTCTTGCCTGGACATATTCTGCTTATTTCATCTGATTCATAGAAAGTGCACACTGCTTCCTTCTCTTTCTTTGTTATAACCCGACCTTTGCTAATATGTGGAACTTCTGGTAATATGCCATGTTCTTTCTTTATTTTGCGGCTGGTTGAAACCATTCTTGTAGATGCATTGAAGAAAGATGCTGTTCTGTGAATGGTGTATGGTGAGAGTGTTAGTATTTGAATCTTCCTCTTGTAGTCAGTCGTCTCACTGAAGGCATTCTTGAGTGCTTGCATCACTCCTGCATGCCTGCGAAAATGATATACATGTTTGAGTAAATTTATATGCAAACATATGATCTATATATAGGCTTAGTATACTTTAATGAAGGTACTACAGATATATATATAGTACTCACAAATTATTGTCATCCATTTTAGATTGCTTTTCTTCACTTTCTTGTGTAAAACTTGTCATATGAAGTTTCTAGCTTTCTCTTCAGGGATGTTGATGCCATTTCAAATTTTGTTTCAGCCTTTGAAGATCTCCCTTTTCGTGACAGACCCTCTGAAAAACAAATAAAATAAATTGTTATAACTTTTTTTAATCAACTGTAGGCCTATAGATGTACATGTACATTACATATGAATTTGGTAAATACCGTATATATAATCATAACTGTATTGATCTTCATTATATAAATTGATATGCATACATCTGAATTTGTCAAATATATAAAGGTTGTAATGTTCATACATGTAGTTATATATATTGATGTTTTGTTGCTATAATATCTACATAAATTAACACTTTAAAAATACTTAAACTTACTTGTCTTCACTGGTGTCACATTCAGCATTGGAAGAATTGTGTCTAAATCTCCTTGGAAATCTTCAAACATTATTTCAGTAGTACACCCATAGGCAGAGGAACGTTTTTCTGTGGCAGTGGCATCAGTGTCTGAGTTCGAATCTGAGACAATATCAGAGACTTTTTTGTCTTCAGCTTTGATTTTATTGATATCATTAACACAATTTTTACAAATGTAATCTCCATATATTAATCCGTGAATTCCTTGCAGTGTATTACGGACTGGCACAAGTGCTTTTTCGATCTTCTTATGTTTTCTAAGAGGATCAGCACAAACTTTTCTACCCATCTTGTTTATCTGTAAGAAAGGCATAAAATAAGTAATTAATTTATGTTCACAAAATATATTATTTAACAGTACAGTACATATATGCATATACATATGGCATTTTGCCAGAAATTTGAAAAATAGCCAATTTGAAAAATTCTTTAAGACAGTATAGATGGTGAATAAGATACATTTTTATTGTTTATATTAAAAGTGCAATGGTGGAACTTCATTTTGTGTAAAGAAATGTTTCCCCAAAATGTGTGAACTTCAAGGTCAAAGGGTCAATTCGTTCCTTGAAAAAGGGTGAACATTTTTATTTGTTCTCCTATTGCTGTTTTCGTTGCATTTTTGGATTCTACAGCTCATTCTGAGTCCAAAAACATATAGTTTCATATGGTTACGATAATTAGTGAATGTGTGAGGTGCATCCAAAGATGCCGACCTTGAGCTATTTTGACCTTAACCTTGATTTTTCTGACCTTCATAACTCGTGAAACTTTCACAGCTGGCTTTCTTGCACAAACTTACCTTATACACCAAAAATAAGCAAGATCTGAGATGGTCGGGTGTTAAGCACTGATTCACCTGTGCTGGAACCCCTCTATAAATATACCAAAAAGAAAGGAGAGAAAGCAAGTCGGAGACAAATACCAGAAATGACTTGCACATAATGTGAACCCTCTGTGTCAGCCTAGCTACCCTCCAAACTTGACCCCCATTATGACCTGAGTTTCAATTTCTTTATACACTTATACACTGGCTAGTTAGTAGGGTTAGGGTCACAGGCCTGATTCCAGGGCAGATCCCAGTGGCCAACAGTGGTTGACACAACCTCAATGGACTGCGTAGCTCCCACTGGATTGGATCCACAATCCAAGCGTGATGAATCTGTACCATGTGAGTTGAGTCCCAACTGGTTGCCTAGACAACACAAGATTATTAGTTACATGCACCAAGCACCATTAATCATAATAATAACATAACAGACAATTAATCAACAAACATTAACTGGAATCATGACTTCATAATTGATCACTGGAAAACATAATTTACTCATGAAATCAAAACACACAAATAATAAATAACCAACATAAAAAAATAACTACAAACATTGACAATTATGGCAAACCTATCTCACATGAGTTAATCAACCTATAATCAGTGCCAAACAAGCATGGGCAAAAACCTAACTCTGGAGTAATGTGACTGGTGTCCTATAATAATGATAATTGGTTCTCTAGCTAGTTACATGACAGGATCACAGATGACTGGATTTGGCTAAAGGAAACTCCAGGGCTCCCACATGCACTGCAAACTGGGCAATAAGTAAAGGTCTGATGTCTGATTCTAACCTGGCTGGATTTATTACACCTATCTATACTCAGTCACAGTTTCAACAACCTATATATATGTCTACTTTTAATAATAATAATTAATACTAATAATGATGGTGATAATAATGATGGTGAAATACAAATGACAATACCACAATAACTAGAAATAAGGATTATGAACAAGTCTTTATTCCTGTTGTACACTGGCCAAGGATTACAAGGTAGAGCACTTAACATCATACCTTTAAAGGCTTTCCAAACTCCCTTGGCTTCCAAAAGGACATGTCTGTATTAATCTCAGCCTGTCTATCTGGCAATCTACTCTGGTTTCTTAACCTTTTAATAGGCTTCCAAGATCAAACAGTTTGGCATACTTACAGTATTTTTACAGTTAACAGGCTTACTAACTAGACTCCTGTGGGGAGAGAAAAACTTGAGAAGAACCAGATCATAGGACTTGAAAATTAGGGTGAGGGTTTTGTGAAACACTTCATAACCCTCACAATATTTTCTATCAATTCCCTGTACCTCTGTCTAACTGCTTCTGAATTTCTTTATCCTTGCTTGTTAAGTCATTTATACCTACATGAACTATAATATTACCTTGGGTTACAGGCAACTTCTTCACTACCTCATTGACTTTAGAAATATTACCACCTGGAATACATATTGTAGTGTTTAGATTATTAAAGAGCCTATTTAGCCGATATATTAGGGATGCAACAGGTAATTAAGTATCTGTCCAGCTATAACAGTCGAATTTAACACCGACGCAACCTTAAGGATTTTCGAAAGAACGCACTGTTAGGCTTATTTTAGTTTTTATTTAAATACTAAATTAATTTACATTTACAGGTTATTAGGGCGAGGTCGAAAGTAATACATAAAACAGCACCGAGAGAGAGAATTTGGTAAATTTCGATTTACATTAAACTGACAAGCTATACTTACAAAATTTTGAGAGCCCCAACAACCTGCGATCTTGCTTGAACAACCTCTAGAATTCAACTCCCCGCATGTAGGAACTTATGGTACCCTTGTAGAGGGTTTTCCCCTACTTCTTCCCCAATTCCCCATACCCAACCGATAGCCCCATACCCATATATAAAAACCGTTACAAATCTCTGAGAAGTTCCAAAACGACTATATAAAAACTATATTAAAAGTTTAATTCAAAATACTCAGCCATTTCTCTCGGTGCCCTTTATTAAATTTATTACAAATCATTATAATTTCAATAAACAACCCAAAACATTCTCATCAAATACAATTTCAATCCAAACAATCATAATTTGAACATTTATAAAAAACATTATAATCTTTAAGAAATATCATTATTAATCTTCTTAACTAGGCATTACTACACTCGCCTCACCCCCTTGAAAATAAGTTTGACACTAGGAAAACTTATTAATATAAATTTATTTAGTCAAATTGAGTTTAGAAATATACAAGAAATAATTAGAATGACAAATTTCACCATCAGATATTTTGTATCATTTTATAAAAATTTACAACTTTATAATTTTCACATTTGCATAAAATAACATTTCACACTAATAATTAAATTACAACCTGTAACTAATCTATACACGACAAAAAAAATAACGGAAAATTTTCTTACAGTGGCCACACAAATCCTAAGTTCACAATCTATTCCCGCGATTCCTCATCAACGATCGCTTTACATTTGAAACAGTTATTTGTATAGTTATACAGTTACTATCAGGGCAACATAGAAAAAAAAATAAGAAAAAGTTTACATAAAATACTGACCAAGAGCGCACATACTATTTCACGAAAAACACAACAAATATGGGCAATAATCGGACCCTTTTCACTTATAATTTCATTAGATAATAATCAGTACATTTATTTGCTGGACGTTGTTTAGATGACACTCCGCACGCTGACAACGGATTTCAATTTTCAATCGCAGCTCTCCTACTCACTTCGCTAGAATGCAAGGGATTGCATCAATCAACATGCAACAAGGCAGCACGCTATAATGGTTCCGCTCTCTCTCCAATGGCAAAAAAAAAACAAGAGACGTCCAATTCTAAAAGGATCAGGGGGGGGAGATATCTGAAAGCGGGACCACGCACTGGAATTGGACGGAATTTGCAATTCTAGAAGTCGATGAAGAAACTCGCCTTGTCTCATCTCCACTTTTGTCGGTGAACGCTGCTCTTCCTACGTCCAGCTGAAAGACTCTTCTACTGGCAACAATCAAACGATGACTCTGCCATAGGCCATTTCCCAACGAACCTACTGTATGTCTGTATGGACCGTGCAGTCGTAGGCACTTGTTCAAGCTCGCGCGGCTTGTCTACCGAGTGCTGCGACACATATTTAGCGAAGCATTCGAGCAACGTGACCAGCTACTGCCCAAAAAATACCAGTAGACCATCTTCGATCGAAATTTTCGTGTGCCAAGACCCTGCAGACGTAAATTTCTCTTCTCTTCCGAAACTGTCCTGCGCCAAGTCCATGCGCATTTGGTTCCTCTCTTCTCTCTCTTCGCTTCCGAAACCATCCTGCGCCAAGTCCCTGCGCAGTCTGGGTTTCTCTTCTCTCTCTCTCTCTCTCTCATTGGTGATCGATCACCTATCCGGTCGACTAAACTCACTTGATGGAACTTGGATTCAACTTGGTTGACCCAAGCTGAGCCTTTTCAATTTTGAAAAAAAAAGTTTATTCTAAACGTGTTTCTGTACTGCTTATCATTTCATATTTAATTTATCGAATTTTCTCGACAGTTCACTTCGAAACAATAACTACACATTTGCTCTGGCCAGATTCACGGAAAAAATATAAAAAATTTCGCAAAAATTTAATCAAATCTAGCTACCAATAAGGTCACTTATGGCAGTTACAGCAGAGAAGATAAAAAAAAGTCATAAAACGGTGCTAAACAAAATTGTACAGTATAAATATAAAGGCGCCCATATATAGTAACTGTTAGTATAAGTTAAGAATTATTATTGTTCAAACTACCGTCAGAAATCACCTCAATACCTCCAAATACAAAAGACAAAAATGAACCCCAGAAACTTCATGTCATCCATTCTCTGACAATCATGAACCCTCTTGCTTTGAGGAGGAGCACACAAAGACGCCACAAAAACGTTACTGGCTATCTATGAGGCTCCATTTCTGAGTGTACACTTGAGTCAATGTTTCAAATGCATTAGTTAACTCCGACTGAAGGTTTAAACAATAATAATTTTCTAAACAGTTATTAAAAAGTAAAAAAAATTTAAATATTACTACCAAAAATTATTTTAATACAGTAATTCCAACTTGAAACGTCAAATTTCATAAGAATTGAACTTGCAATTCGCAAATTACATCTGAGATACAACTCTCTCCTTCAACAGAAACCCCGTATGGTTTTCAAATCACAAAAATCTCAGTAATTTATCGTTTCCAAGTGAAACTACAAATTTGCATAATTATACTAAATAAGAATAGATCATATGTACTAAAAAAATACACGCACCCACTGTAAACAAAAACAGCACATTACACAATTAAGAGCGGTCGCTTTGTTTGTAAGTGAACCTCTATACAAATATCCCTAACCAAATGAAACTGCATTATATTCTAACATAATTTCGTAATATTTTCCATGCAAACGCTCGAACTAAAAAAAAGGACATTTTTCATTTCTAATTCCAAATTAAAATATCAAATTAAAACATCCTTTTTAGAATACAATCTAAATTTGAACTAAAAATTTTACCATTGTCATTGAACTGGAAAGAAAAATAAAAATTGGCCTACCTGTACAATTAAAATTGATTATTGAATGAATTCATAAAACGTAAAGAAAATTTTCTACACAAATTTCTGTAATTCAAAAAAATTATAATTTCCAGATTTAGTAAAATGTGTACCGTAACTCACATTGGCCGCCAAAATAAAAATAAAATTTACTGCTGCACTTTTAGGCCTATATTTAATAAATTCAATGTTATGCGTGAAAAGCACAATTTAGAATCTACGCATAACATTTGTGCTTATTAAAGAAAAATCTTATGCTTATTTATGTGAGAGAGAAGAGAAACCAGAATGCGCATGGACTTGGCGCAGGATGGTTTCGGAAGAGAAGAGAGAAGAGAGGAACCGAATGCGCAGGGAATTGGCGCAGGACAGTTCCGGAAGAGAAGAGAAATTTACGTCTGCAGGGTCTTGGCACACGAAAGTTTCGATCGAAGATGGTCTACTGGTATTTTTCGGGCAGTAGCTGGTCACGTTGCTCGAATGCTTCGCTGAATATGTGTTGTAGCGCGCGGTAGACAAGCCACGAGAGCTTGAACGGGCATCTACGACTGTACTGTCCATACAGACATACAGTAGGTTCGTTGGGAAACGGCCTACGGCGGAGTCATCGTTTAATTGTTGCCAGTAGAAGTCTTTCAGCTGGACGTAGGAAGAGCAGCGTTCACCGACAAAAGTGGAGATGAGACAAGGCGAGTTTCTTCATCGACTTCTAGAATTGCAAATTTCTTCCAATTCCAGCGCGTGGTCCCGCTTTCAGATATCTGCCCCCCTGATCCTTTTAGAATTGGACGTCTCTTGTTTTTTTTTCGCCATTGGAGAGAGAGCGGAACCATTATAGCGTGCTGCCCTGTTGCATATTGATTGATGCAATCCCTTGCATTCTAGCGAAGTGAGCAGGAGAGCTGCAATTGAAAATTGAAATCCGTTGTCAGCGTGCAGAGTGTCATCTAAACAACATCCAGCAAATAAATGTACTGATTATGATGTAATGAATTTATATGTGAAAAGGGTCCGATTATTGCCCATATTTGTTGTGTTTTTCGTGAAGTAGTATGTGCGCTCTTGGTCAGTATTTTATGTAAACTTTTTCTTATTTTTTTCTATGTTGCCCTGATAGTAACTGTATAACTATACAAATAATTGTTTCAAATGTAAAGCGATCGTTGATGAGAAATCGTGGGAATAGATTGTCAACTTGGGATTTGTGTAGCCACTGTAAGAAAATTTTCTGTTATTTTTTTTGGCATGTATAGATTAGTTACAGGTTGTAATTTAATTATTAGAGTGAAATGTTATTTTATGCAAATGTGAAAATTATAAAGTTTTCGGTTTTATAATATGATACAATATATGTATGGGAATTGTCATTCTATATTTCTTGTCTATTTCTAAACTTTGAATTGTTAAAGAAAAAAAAAAAAAAAAAATTGCAAAATATGTAAGTTTGTTGAATAAATTTATTGACATTGTTAAACGATATTAATAAGTTTTACTAATGGAAAAACTTATTTTCAAGGGGGTGATGCGAGTGTAGTATGCTTAGTTAAGAATATAAATTTGTTTGATTAATTATTATAATGTTTAATATAAATTGTTTAAAATGGGTATAGTTGGTAGTTCTGAACAGGGACCCAAGAGAGCGGATTATAACACATAATACTCAGTCTTGAGGCGGACGCGATACGCGTTAGATTTAGAACCATGTGATCTTAAAGTCAAATTGTTTTGTGTTCCTCTCCGACCTAGATTATTATATATAAATGTCATACTCGCATATCCCCTAATTAACTAAACCATTTTCGAAATTAATAAAACGTAATAAGTGTTAATAAAGAGTATTAATATCCCCCTTCCTCATTGGCTTTATAACGGTCTTTTAGAGTCAGGTCTAGGCGCGCTACCATGATATATACGATACGGCAAAAAGAGTGTAGAGAAACAAAGTGATAAATGAAAGAAAGAGCCGATAGAGAATAAATAGAGATATAGTAAAGTAGGAAGAAGCGTAAATAAATAATGAAGATAATAAATAATAAAACGTAGTCACTACAATATTCTTCTACTGGCTTTCCTTCCCTTATTGCAAAATTCATTGTCCTGATTCCTAATAAGAGTCCCCAACCTTGGTAAATTCACACTGTACTGCTTCATCTAAATTCCCTAGTATCTGAAACCTGTTGCTAGTTGCTACAACATGATTACTATTTTTTGTGATTTATATGAAATAAATGGCATAAGAATTTTTTTTTTTTTACAAATTTTTTATTTATTCCAGGAGGTATTTCCATACTCTATCCAATGGTATTAATGACAAAATTCCCAACATTACAACTTTTATAGGAATAATTTATTTGTAAAAAAAAAGAAAAAAAAAAATTCTCAATGCGGCTATTTGAGCAAGTGGTTATTTGAGCACCTCATGGAGGAAAAGATGTATATGAGACTGAAAACGAAATACATTTCAGCAGAAAACTCTCTAAGAACATGGTATAATAGTAAAATAAAATAGTTAAATTAATAAAACACAAAATAATAGGGTAGACTTACAGTACCATTCCAAAACATACAGTATGGTACCATAACCTGCAGTTTTATTTCCAGGCAGAACACAGTTTAAAATAAGTAGTGATCCTTTAAACATATAGGAGGCATTCCAGGAACAGATCATGCAAAAAAAAATGAAATTTTGCACCACCACACCCATTCCAATTTTCCTATAATTTGTTGTGTAGCATTGCCTATACCAGTGGTGGCGAACCTATGGCACGTGTGCCCATTTGGGCACGCGATAAAATTTGCCTGGCACGCCTAAGCATGGAAATTGTTATCCAAACAATGAGTATAAAATAATAGACTATAATGAGTGTAAAATAGACTTAATGTTTATAATTTGGTGTCATATATATATACATATATATATATAAATTTTGGCAGGCCCGCAAATTTTTTTTTATGGTTTATGTGGTTTTTTGGCATGTGACTGTAAAAAGGTTCGCCACCCCTGGCCTATACCAAACAACCCAAAATTTCAAGTTTCAGATTGATCAAACTTACGGTTCAAAAGTTATGGCCGTTCCAACTTTGGGGAGTTCTCAGGGACCCCCCAAATTACAAATTACCATATCGTAACCCCTAATTGAGATATAAGAATGATTCAAATTGCATTTGAAAGGTAATTTGTCAAATATTAAATGAGTATACTCCTGGATAGCAGTAAAAAGTTGTGACAATTTGTATTATTAAAAGGGTGTTTTACCCCCCATCTCAATGGATTTTTAAAAAATTTTCATATCGGATTAAGCCCAAACTCTATCTGTATAAGTGGCATTTAAGAAATTGCTGTGTATTTAGGTGTAAACTATGTGTTTTGAGATGTGAATAGTGATAACATCACTGAAAAAAATTATATTTTCATTTTCATAATGATTTGTCACCTGTATTTAATTTAATTTTTTTCCTGAAAAGTATACTGCCTTATATGTAACTACCGGTACTTATTTAATTGTAAATTTTTTTCAAGAATGAAACAATTGAATTATTAACAACTGCATTTTATTTTTGTTCTAAAATGTATACAGAGTACAGCACACAGGTTCAACAAACTCATTAAACATAATATAGCATAACATAATTATTAACAAACTTCTCAACTGAAGCCTGTGAACTGTGACTAAGTACTAGAAAGAATATATACACACCAGGCATAGGGATGAGGCCTGGCCTTAGGCCTCGAGGTCGAGGCCTTCAGAAATCCATGAGGCTGAGGACATACATTTTTCAAAGGCCTCGAAGCTGAGGCCTTAAGAATGTTAGGCTGAAGGGATTTGCACCCAGAGGTGTGATATTCAGATGCAAATAACGAATGCAGTATTTGCACCTCTGGGTACAGATACTCACTTTGAAATCTTTTACAAATAAGCTCCTCCATGCTTTGGGAAGGCTCAACAATCTAGCCTCACCTAGGCCTAAAGCTCTTCCAAAGGTAACCTACCATAGCCTCACACTAGCCTGTATCTCTTCTCTTTTTGAAATCCATAAGGAAAAGCAAGGTTCTACTCAAAATTAATTAACAAAGACAGCTCACTTGACTTACCTAATAAAAGGGAATTATTAAGCAGTAAGCATGTTCATCTATCATATGTGGCCACACCACAGCACCAACATGCTGTGTTTTTACATTTGCCAGGTCACACAGTCAGACACAATTGCCAGAACAAGATTTCTTTGGCATCATACGGTACATTAGCGCAATAACTTTTTATTTCTCATTTCATGCAGTTCTTATTTTAATATACTCGCAATATTTCAATTATTTATGATAATATAGAAAGTTATAATGTGAAGATGATCTAGCAAAATATTTCAAGATTGTACTAACTCACTGAGAGTTGATCGTATAATTTCTGAATGGCTGCAATTATAATTTATTAGCAACTCTAATGAGCATTGCAAACAGAGCTACATTTGGAGATGCCTTATTTTTTTAAGTTTTGCATTTTTATGTATCTTGACAATAAGAAATTGTAGTCTTAAAGTTTACCAAAGATCATTAATGTAATTGTAGCTTGTACTGTATGTGAAGGATGTTTCTGATGTATGGTAGGCCTATAGGTATGAAGTTTATATCATGCCATTACTATATAATTATATATACAATAATAATAATATAATAATGATAATATTAAGAATATATTTGCACCTGATATTTCAACATGTTATATATGAAATTTGAGTCAAAAGTATATTTGCACCTAATATTATTCATTATCATTTTTAAAGTTATATTATACAGTGCCCGCGAAAAGTATCCGATCACTCAAGAAAATACAATATTTTCTCTTGATATTCAGAGACACGTAATTCACTTTCTATTTGTTCTAGCGACATCTGGTAACTTTGAGGTTGCTCGCTGATATGAGAGCTATCCAACGCATTCTCAAATTAGTGTTCTGGTAGCCTTCGTTGCGGGTGGCTGTGTCTCAAATTTGTCAGATTTCACTGTTTGTGTAAATTTCTTGATTTTTTTTTTTTTTTACAGAAAGTGGTGTAAATAAAAAATTTATATATAATGTGTGCTAAAAAACAACTTAAGAGTGATTGTCGAGGTGCTATTGTTGCTTTGCATGCATGTGGGAAATCACAGAGACAGATAGCTAAGGAATTAAACATATCCCAAAGTACCGTTAATTTATGGGTTTCACGGGCTAAGAACAATGGTGGCCTAACCACACGCCAGTCCCTAAAAAACGATCTGGCAGACCGAGAAAAACAAATTCGCGAACAGACAAACTTATGAAACGTTTAGTATTGAAAAACCCAACAATAACTGCGAAAGAAATAAAATTTAATATGAATAATTTGTTATCTGGTGTTTCTGAACGAACTATCCAGGAGCGGCTCCAAAAAGAACTCGGATTACCATCTCGCCATGCTGCTAAGAAACTGTTCATTAATGAAAAAATGCGTAAAAAAACGTCGCATTTTGTAAAAAATACATTCATTGGACTGTTGATGACTGGAAGAAGGTTTTATTTAGCGATGAGTCGACATTTTTGACATTCAGAAGTTGTCCAAAAAAGGTTCGCCGGCCTATTGGCTCAAATAGGATGGACCCTAAATACACCCTAAAGACAATGAAACACCCTCCAAGTGTGATGGTTTGGGTTGTTTCGGTTACTATGGGCGTGGAAACTTATATTTTCTCCGAAGAACACAACTATGAATGGTGCATGGTATTTAGCAATGCTACAGGATAAACTTCCAATGGCAATGGCAATCCAAAGGACAAAACATACATGCATGATGGTGCACCATGTCACAGGGCCAAAATAGTGACAAAATGGATTACTGACAATAAATTTGATATTTTGGATTGGCCTGGTAATAGTCCAGATCTCAATCCGATAGAAAATCTGTGGCTAATAATAAAAAATAAGGTTGAATGCCACGACACTGGCTCAGTCGAAAAATTACAAGAGGCCATCAAAAAGGTATGGTGCAAGGAAATATCAGTGGAAGTTTGTCAAAACTTGATTAAATCCATGCCAAAACGTCTAGAACAAGTCATCCAAACCAAAGGACAGATGACAAAATACTAATATAAGGTTAGTATACATTTAAACATTGTTTTTTATGTAAAAAATACAAATTTCAAGGGTGATCGGATACTTTTCGCGGGCACTGTATGTATAATATTTTATATTATTAAAGTAAATGAAAAAGATGAAAAAATTATTTGGAAAAAAATAACAATTTACATCTTCCTTATAATGCTGATATAAGCAAAATTATATTTTTGCATCCGATATTATGTATTCATTTCAAATCATATTATTTAGAAGTTTATAGGTTACAATTTACAATGGTGAAAAACAAAATTATTGATGCTAGTAGCTAGTTATCAGTATATCGGGTGGTATTATTCTTTAGTTTGCCTATTTTTTGTTATAGAAATAGATACAGTGCATAGTTTATACACATAAATAACACACACACATTATATGAGCTCAGTTCAACTGATGACCAACTGATAGATTGCTTTCCCACACGTTTTGCTACATTAAGTCAGTTGGTCTACTGCTGACTGACTGAATAATATTTATATACGGCAACATATATAATATTATGTGCGGTACCTAACATCACAGTGACCTGTCACTAATCTGTTGGTCACCTAACTGAGTAGTATTTATCAAAGACTGCTGCTGACTAGTTACCTGTCTGAATAATATTTATCAAAGTGTGCTGCCACATATGGACACTTGTCAGGTCATGGTCCTTACCTGAAGAATATCCACTCCAAACACACCACCTGAAGAATCTCCACCCAATGCTACCAGGGGTTGAAAATTACAGAACAAATCAAATCAGGATTTTCTAGGCCTAAGGCCTCATGAAAGTCATGAGACCTTTCCACTTTTCAGATAACCTTGAGGCCAAGGCCACTTTTGAAGTCCGAGGCTGAGGCCTGCAAAATATGCCTGAGGCCAGGTCTCAGCCCCATATCTGATACACACTTGAATTTGTATGACAGTAACTTAGAAGTATAAGCATCAACTGGGTGAGTATAATATACTGTACTAAAACTTTTATGGCTCCACTAATTTGATCTCTTTTGGATGGAGAGTAGGTGTGACAGTTGCCCCAACTTTGTCCTACAATGCTGTTCAAAATTTGGTGTTGCATATTGACATAAAAAAATACCCACGTGCAATTTTTTGAAGATTCATGTATATTCGAGTGAGCACCAGCAATTTGAAAAATAGCGATTTTGCTTATACGGCATACGCGCCTATATATGAGATTACACAACCATCATAAGGGATATTAACACAAATCATTTGCCTGTCTTAATTAAAAGCTGTTATCACTAACAAAAAAAGTTAATCATTCTTATTCTCTCATGGTACATTAAGGGGTTTTATCATATATTCACAAGGTATTATTTCTCTAGAGCAAGAAACCATGATTTCTGTTCGGAAACAGATGATCATTTGCGCTGATTAGGAACGCGGAGTCTGTCATTTTCAACTACTTGAAGGACTTCTTGAAAGCGCTCCTCATCCCTGGCAATATTAAGAAAGTCATGGCAAAGTTTTACACCACGCTCTGCAGCATCATTGACGACCTGAAGCTTGTCCACAACCCGTTTCATGTTCAGGTAGTCGTCATGATCCGCCCATTCACTGGCTGGACTGTGGAGAAACTGATAGGGCATGCCTAAAATGGTGAAGAACCGGCTTGAGTCAGGCCCAATTAGGTCCACCAGGGCAGTGCCACTTTCTGGGACAGGGGGGGAAGATATGGCTTTCCATAGCCCCCATGATTGAGCCCCACTCTCTTAGTAACTTCAGTGCCTTCGTGGCAAAGAAGGGCCTTCCTCATCTCCTCTTTTGTCCTTCTTGTACTTGGGATGAGAACAAAGCCAGTGGGGCCAACTCCTCAGTTAGGTACCAAGTGTGTCTACCGAGTGCCACACGTGCTTTGTCAACTATTGTGGCGTCATATGGGGCAAATTCAGCCAAGGTTTCGACCAAATTCAAGTCATTCAGTGGCACACTTGCTGGAACGGGGCAAACAATCCACCATGGGACATAAACAGCGACTGTGAACACAGAACCGTTCTAACTTGCTGATTTGACTTGTCACAACCTCGGCTTTGGGAAACTGCTCTTTGATATGGCCTGACAAAAGAACAATCTTGAGGGTATAGAGCAGTTTAGCCATCCACCTTGCTTTGTGAAGTGCGCCGGGGTAGACCATTGTGAAGTTCACTGGCTCGGATCCTTTAGTTACAAGCAGCAGACAAAGCTCTACCAGCTCCTTGTAGTCGCCACGTGTAAATGGTTGTGCTAGAGATTCACGGAAGAAGTCAGCCATCTCCTGCTGGCGCTCCTCAAACACTCCAGGCATTGCGGGGTAGTAGTATTTCTTTTTTTTATTGTACGCCAGTTGAGAGAAATGGTTCTTGAACCTAGAAATGCAATTATTGGGATTATTGTATTTCGTACTAATCTATAATATTGTTTTAGGGTATTAAGATTGATATGATCGATCATTTGCTTGGTGTTAGTATATCTTATAAGTCTATTAAAAGAAATTCCACTAAATTTGTTCATTAGATAATAATATTCCTTGTTATTTTGTAAAGCTTATGACTTACCTCTGGAAAACCATTATGTTTGGACTTGAAGAGCCCTCCACTTTCAAGCAATCCCAGCAAACACCTAGGATGACTTCGCCCACATGCCTGTGACAGGCGCACCAGAATACGGCATGCTCTAATTCCTTTGGAGGGAGACACAAGCAGCTGTTTTTTGTCCTGAAAAAAAATGTAATTGTAGTTTAAGGACACCATTTCAGGCACGTGCTCTTTGCAGATTTCTGTTAAATCATTCACTGTATTTGGTATTAATGTCGTGATAAATTCACGTGATGTTTGAAATAGGTTTACCTGTATTGGATGAAGTTGTGTCGAAAACCATACCAACGACATTCTGTTCACACTCCCAACCGACCAAAAGTTGTTTGGTTGCTGTTGATATCAAGTCTCTTTGAACCAGGCCAGCTTTTTGAGTCAAATGCGGAAGAGGTGGGACTCCAAGAAGCTTTGTGCCATTGACACCAGACACAAGAATGGGCAGGCGGTCATCAGTGCCTTTGGAATCCAGCGTGTCCATAAGTTTACCATCCCAGTGCACCGTCCTTGCATTTAGACTCAGCTTTGATGTATCTCCACCACATGCAGATACAAGGGAGTACACAATTGCACTCAGCTGGGTCGGCGAGATGTTGTTTCGAACACTGCATGAAACAAGTTCGGCCGACTTCAGAATATCATGGGGCACAAAAATTGAAACTCCCTCTTTCACTGTTCTCCGATGTTTTTCTTTGGTTCAGCAGTGCTGGCCTCATCAATGTCATCGTCCTCATCAGAGCTAATAGGTGAATCAATATCAGCCTGTACATTCTCAGCATGATCACATTGCTCTCTCTTGTCGCTTCTCTTCTCGCATCTGCCTTTTCTGTCGCTTCTGAACCTTTTCTGTGAGTACTTTGTTTACCCCAGAGTAGGTAGCTACTCTGTCACTTAGCATGCTTTTCATAAAGAGTATGTCAGTATCGATGGCATCTGTTCAACCTGAGTTTTCCCCTTTTTTGCAGCCGCCATGTCTTTCAACACTGTGTTCTTATAAAATTTCATCGTCAGGCTCAATTCTGATTTAAACTTCATAATTCCAGGATCATCAGCCGTCTTCTATCCTCATTCTTTTTCATAAGCATCATGTAGTCTTTGTCATAGTAAGTTTTAATCACTCGGCCAATATTGTCCTGCCTGTAATGGTCGGGACATTCGCCTTCTGGTAATGCAAAAGCACATTGTCAATGGTGGCAGATAAAGCCTGGTCCCAATGCATATCCTGAAGGTTTGCTAACAGACATAGTAAGACCTGCCTATTAGTTGGCAGTTTGCAGCCCTTTACAGTAGTCCCTCACCATATCGCGGTTCACATTTCGCGGACTCGGTACATCGTGGTTTTTTCTGCAGTAGATAAGGCAGTGAAGCTGGCAAAATTACTAGGAGGAGAAGGCTTCATCGATATGACTCCAGACGACGTTAATGACCTGGTAGAGGCCCACTCAAATCGTTAACGGATGAAGACCTGACGGAGATGACGAAGGTAGCAAGTGAAGAAGAAGAGGAACAAGATGATCCAGGGGATAAAGAAGAAGAAGTCGGTCTATCACTGGAACGCCTCTCAACTATGGTTAGAATGGCGAAAGAACTTCAGAAAATGGCTGACGAATGGGATCCCCAGATGATTCGTGCATTAAAATTTAAAAATGCAATCGACGGCGCTATGAAGTGTAAAAATCCTCGCCCAGAAGAAACGGCAGCGCCAGCAACTGCCCATCACTATGTTCCTCACCCGCAAAAAGAAAGAAGACGCGCCTACGCCTTCAGCGGAAACCGAAGTTACGGACGACGCCGACGACGAAGATACCGCACCACCTGATGAAGCGGCGCCTTTAGAAGAGATGTAATGCTCTTCTTTGCTGTGCAGTACATTCATCTCATCATCGTCATCACCTTCATCGTTCAGTACTGCACAGCTAATTCATCGTCATCGTCATCATTCAAGTTTTAGTATCTTCGCTGGTGAGTACCCATACGAAATTTTAATGTTGGTAAAATTATTAAAAAATACTGTATATACAAATGTTTTCTTTTTAAAATACTGTTAGTCTCTTTCATACTCCGAGTGTAGAAAGTGTTTATAAGAGCGTGGGAAAGGTTTATAAAGGCGTAAAATACGTAATAAACATATCGTTTCTACTTCGCGGATTTTCACCTATCGCGGGGGGTTCTGGAACGTAACCCCCGTGATATTCGAGGGAATACTGTATTTCCTTTTCTTCTTCTCGGGGTACGAGGCCCAATAACATTCTGACATACTCATCATCTTGCCGTGTACCATGATTAAATTCTCTATTCACAACATCAAATCACTGTCAAGGGAAAAGAAAAGAGCATCATTAAAATTAAATGCAATAAAATAATACGTGGAAAATTTGTGGGTCAGTGTTCCAGACGCGGAAATGAAAATCTGATAAAATGTGTTATTTTCACACTTATTTATGAAGTTCATAAGCTGAAATAGCAATACTTGCTGGTACGACGGTGCTAGCTCAAACATGCACCGATCTCCAAGAAAATTTACAGGGGTGTTTCCTAGATAAATACACAACACTAAAACTTTGAACAGCATTGTAGGACCATTTTTTGATTTTTGGAGGGCAACGGTCACACCCTAATGGAGAGAGTAGGTAATTTTAATACCATGCAGGATATTTGGGTTGGACATAGGTTGATTCATTTCACTTTGTCTTACCCAGCAAATATCTTCCTTCTCTGGAAAATGGTATTTATTTGGGCCTCCTGAAGATGCTAAAAAGCTAATTTGGTAATCAGCAAATTCTTCTGAACTGTCTTTGATTATTTCAAGCCAGATTTTACTATCATACAAGCAACATATTGGCCAATATGATACTCAGTATCTTTGTTTCTTAGCAGATTGCTCTCACCCTGTTCAACTTGACTTATTCTAAACAAAGTAGGATTTTCTGAATCAGATATTTGATAAGCCTGTATCTAATTCCTTGACTTAGGTACAATTCTGTGGAAGCCTCTTGTGCCCTTGATTGATATAGTTTCATTGAACCTATTAGACAGATGTAATTTATTTGATTCAACCTCCTGCTTAGTAACAAAGAAAAAAGTTAATGATTTGAAGTGCTTAGTACTAAAATCATATAAAGCTCTTGGTGTCAGAATGTGACCAGCATCAGTTCATTGTAGACTAGTCTTTGCTATACCTCTCTTTACTGTTCCTCCAATACCATCACACAAATTTTTACCATGACTTGTAGCAAAGAAATTCCACTCAGTTTTGACACTGAAATCCTGTTCATGATAGCAGAGATTGATGAAATTGACTATCTTATATTGTCCACCACATCCATCAGAAAAGTAAATAACTTTTTGTACATCAGGGAATCTAGCTTTTATATCTTTTATCAAATACAGTAAACCCTCATCCAATGTGTGTTTGTGCAGTGTGAATTTGCTTATACTGTACATGGAAAAATAAATGCGAACAATTATTTGTTGAAAGCGGAAAATTTGATTATACACAGTCCGCCAAACACACTAATACAGTAGTACTGTACATGTGCCACTGTGCACTCTAATGTTTTCTCCTACTCTCTCCAACACTCCTGCATCTCCCTCCCTCTCGTGTCATTCCTCGCCTCACCCTTTGTCTCAGTCCTGCTAATGCATTAAGTTCAGTGAAGTTGTGTTGGATTGTTTTTGTCATATTTTGCCATTGTTTTGCTATTACTCTTAGACAGCAGTATGGCACCAAAATGTAAGGCATCTGCAAGTGATAGTGAAGAGAAGAAAAGTCATAAGGTTATGACATTAGCTGAAAAAATAAAGATTCTAGATAAGTTGCGTGGTGGTATGAGCATAACATCACTTGGCTGCAAGTATCATGTGAATGAGTGTACCATACGCACTGGTCATCTGAAAGAGTGAAGAAAAGATACATGCTGTTTTCATTTAATATATTTTTATTTATCATATGTAAATATCATTATGTTTATGATTTTATTATGTTCTTATTTCATATACAATATAGGTAGGGAAATTCATTTGTGTGTGAATAAAAAATCTAAGTATTAACGGGAGACTTTACGTGGCTGCATTCACATATTCCCATTTATCCCATAAGGTATTAAGTTTGTCCAACATGGATTTACCTAATGCGCCATTCTTGAGAAACCTAACCCCTGTGTTGGATGAGGGTTTACTGTATTGCTGAAAAGTGTGAAGTACTGAAGTTGAGTGGCACAAGACAGTCACTGACAATGCAATAACTAGTGTGGCTTAATTCCCCATCCTTCTTATGATAGACTACAAATGGGTGGAGTGTTGCCTGATCATTTGTCCAGTGAAAACTCTGAGGGGCATCCTGAGTAATAAATGAATAGTTTTCAGCAAAATCCTGTAGTACAAATACATCATTACTTTGAAGATTGTTTTATATTCTTTGTGTGTTGACTCTGACATTTGGCAATGTAATGATGATGAGTGAGCTACTATAGTTGTATTGCTTTGCAAAAGTGACTGGTCTGTAGTAGTCAATTGAACATATTGTACTGTATCTCTATCAATATTGACAAGGTATTCAAAAAGTTCACTACACCAATACTACCAGGACATTTTAGACATCTATGCAGGGGTGTGCTGGGACCAGTTCAGTCTGGTTCGCCTGAAGTTGTTAAATTTTGATTGGAACACCGAACCATTTGTTGATACTCAACCATCGCAGAATGAACCAGCTATATGGAAACTTCTTGAATGAGACAGCATGATTGAGAAGGTAAATTTATATCAATTTTTTTCATTTTTTCAGGATTTTATAGAAAAATATAGGTAGTATCACAAGCAGTGGTCATTTCAATATTTATTTATTTATTTATTTTTTGATGAAAAATTAGTTTATTTTTAGATAATTATGTCATTAGTGAGTATAAAGAATATGTTAAATAATTTCTGCCAAAATGTTACAAAATGCTGTTTGGAAAAGCTAAAATGTGTTGGCTTCTGGGGCTCCATCCCGGACCCTGCTGGGGGAGCTACCACTTACCCCAGAACCCCTAGCTTAATTCCATTTTCATTAATCGCAGCAAGGGTACTTTAATTGAAAAATAAAAATAAATAAATTAATCAAAAAAGAAAAAAGTTATAGTCATTTAATAACTTGCGCCATTGGCACTCGCTGATTTACACCCCTATCTGTATCAGAACTGGTTGATAAGAAATTGGCAGCACATCCCTACATCTATGTTGTAACATGCAGTTAGAATTATTGATATCACAAACACTTTTTTCCATAAGGGTATTGTATGTAAGGCTTTTCTGGCCAATTACTGACACCATGAGTTCAGGATTTTAGTGATAGTACAAACACAAACTGTGTTCCTTTCCCCAGCAATAACACACCATTTAGGTCTTAAATTTGCAAATGACGAAAAGCCAACACTATCATCAGTTTCCTTATATTTTGCATACAGTTCTTTCAAATTACCTAGTAAGAGATGTTTTTGTTTGTACTCCTTTTCACCATCTTTATTTCTTATACTGACACACTCAGATTTCCCTGCACATATCTGACTTACTTCATCATCATCATAGAAAGCCTTTACTCTGGATATTGTTTCTTAAGTCAATTTTTTTCCTTTACTGTACTTAGAAACTTCTGGAAGAATACAAAATTAAGCTCTCAAATGCCTGGCTTTGTCAACAGTGTACCTAGTGGCACCAAAAAACTGTTGGGTTTTAGTAATTGGAAAAGGAGACAGTGTATCTGAAGTCTTCATTGATAGGAAGATGTCGAGTTGAATTCTTCTTTGAGATCATTTATCAGCATCTCATACCTGTTTAAAAGAAGAAAAAGGACATTAAACAAAACGATAACATATGAGTCCTGAAGTGATTTTTGGAGACATTTTTCAGGAAAAAAGTAGCATCTTATGAGGCGTAAAATATGGTAATATAAATCATTGCAATTTTTTTTTACTAAATATTATGAACTGAATAAAATTCAAAAGTTTCAAAGGTCATTCTTATATTATATTAATAAGTACTGTTAATTTAATTGCCTTGTATCATATTTACCTGCATCTGTGGTTTGACTCAGTCTCTGACAGGTAAGAGACTGAGTGTCTCTGACAGGTAAGAGACTGAGTATTAAAGTAATCTAATTTACATCCAGTTTCTTACATACCTTTTAAGATCTTGTTTATTGGATGGTCCAGCATCATCTTCAACTGTCACAGACATTGAGTCTTCCAATTCCCTTTTTAGAGATGTTGAAGCTTTTTGGTATTTTTTAGATGCCATTTAATGTTTAAACATTGGCATTTTGAATGGTATCAGATACAGAAATGACAAATTTGTTACAGTTTACAATACATTTTCGAAAATCCCACCTTCAACCTCAATGCACTTTGCAACTCATGTGCGAAGATCGCGTGTTGTTTGTCTGAGTTGATCTTGACATTCCCTTATGTGGGCAGCAGCATCTAAAATGCACGCAAGCAATTCGTCTCATGTATCCACCTTTCTTTTGTAAACTTGACTTTTCATCCACTCCCACAAACAATAATCTAACAGAGAGAGGTCTGGAGAGCTTGGTGGCCATTGAATGGGACCACCGTGGCTGACCCATCGACCAGAGAAAGTTTGATTTAGGTATTGCATCACCAGGTGGGTAGAATGTGGAGGAGCTCCATCATGCTGAAAGTACGGTACATACCAGCGCATGTAGCCAAAGGAACATCCTCCAATAGTCCCGGCAATTCATTTTGCAGAAATTCTAGGTAACTTTGTCCTGTAAGACGATTCTCTAAAGTAACAGGGCCAATCAGCTGATCATCGATGATACCGCACCACACATTGGCAGAGAAGCGATATTGAAAATTTGTTTCCACAGTGGCATTTGGATTTTTGTCTTACCACCGATGAGAGTTACGAGTGTTGTTGATACCATCACAGGTGAAAGTAGCTTCATTGGTGAACAGTATTAATCGAAGCAATCAGCAATTAGCATTTACCCAATGACAAAATTCCAGTCGTATGGCAGCATCTCCTGGTTGAAGATGTTGTACACGCTGTACATGATATGCGTCAGCTGACAGTTCAGCACCGACAATTCAGCGCAAGGACAGTTCAGCAAGAAGAATGTTAAAATTCATATATAATATATATATATATAAATTATAATTATATACTGCAAAAATTATATATATACAGTCATATCTCGATTATATCAATCCTCAATTATATCAATTTTTTCAATTATATAAATTTTTTAGAAAAAAAAATTTGTTTGTGAATAAAATATGAAGAAAATTGATTATATCAATTTATCTCGATTATATCCATTTAAAAAAAAAAATGTCCGTACAAAGTTTTGTTCGATTATATCAATTTTTTATAATTTCATATTTTGACTATGAAATACACGAAAAAGTTTATACAAAGATTCAAATATCATAGATTTATTGGTAGATAGATTTTTTTATTAACAAATAAATAAATTTCTTAAAAAAATTTATCCCATAAAAATGGCTAAAGAGAGAAAAATTGAAAAGAATAGAAAAGAAAGAAAATTAGGATCAACAGGAAGTGAAATCCGGTTGATCCGATATTTCTAGCATAAAATTCGATTATATCAATTTTTTTCAAAAAAAACATTTGTTGATATAATCGAGATATGACTATATATATATATATATATATATATATATATATATATATTAGTGTGGACCAAAATGGGGGGTAAATTATAAAGTTGAAGAAATCCTTGTTCCACATTAATGCCCTTGTTCCTTTGGACCAGATAGACATGTCAGCAAAATTTTGGTCAAATATGAGAATATTTAGGGGTCCCGAGATTTAATGACTTATAAAAATTTTCCAATGAATAGGCACGCTTAGAACATCAATGATCAACTCAACTCTTGAGTTGCAACATAGGAAAAAATTTCTTCTTATTTAAGAAATTTTTGGTGTTAATAGAGTACAAAAACAATCTTAGATCATTATTTCAGAGAAAATTATTAAGGAAAACAAAAATTTTGGATAAAATATATTATCCTTAATTGGTCAACTCTAAATTAAAGGCTTTGCCTAATTGGCTTGAACCTTTTAGTTATCCTTTTTATCTCCTAATTTAACTGGTTTATTTTACTATTTCAGAAATTTAATTTTTTAAACTAAAAATGGCTACTCGTTCTAAAACTAAAGTTTGGCTCATTGGCCATTTATATAAAGATATACTTTGTTGCCACTTACCTACAAAACTGCAAGTTTTGCAAAAATATTTCTTCCATCAAAAAGAGGAAAAATTGGGACGAAGAAGATCCATTAATCTTTGCTTAGATGAAGTGATGACCTACTGGGAGAAAGCCAGGATTCCCACAATGCGTAGAGACAGTGCCATCCGAAAGATTGACTCTTTAATAAGCTGTTATGATAAATTGATGAAAAACAGAAAAAGGCCCGAGGAAAAATGCCGTATTGAAGAAGCTATGTTTAAAGCTGAAATTAAGGCTGAAATTCTTGATATTGGTCACTCTAATGCCCTTTTGATGATGTCAAATGAAGAAGACAAGCTTTTCTACTTAAGCCAGCAAGAAGATCCTACACAAAGTAGCATGGGTACAGTAGACCAAATTCTTGCAAAAAGAGAGAAAAGAATGCTTCATCGTGAAGAATTAGAGTGTGAAAGAGCCCTCAAAGAGCAGAAGCAATCTAAAAGATCATTCTTGCCTGCCAATAGAGATGATTTCACATCGTCATCATCATCATCACCATCAACTGATGATGACAACCTTGAAATTAATTTTCAAGGTCCCTCTGAAGAGCAATTTAAAAAGAAAATGTTGGCTCCTAAAAAGTCAAAGCCTATTGACAAAAATGTTGTAGCAGCCTATGATAGAATGAATCTTTCCAATCGAGATGCAGCTATGTTTTATGCTGTTGTTGCTCAGTCTTTGGGCCATAATTTGGAAAACATTACAGTGTCAAAATCTACTATGCTTCGAACTCGTCAAAAGTTACGCAAAGAAATAGCAACAGAATATCAAGAGCAAGCATTTTGTCCTGGAGAGCCTTTAGTTCTTCATTGGGATGGAAAAATGCTCCCAGAGATATCAGGTTAGTTTTTTTGTCTGATTAATTTAGCATTTATATTTTATCTCTCGGGTGAAAAACTTAGTTGTGGGTCTGGTTTTCACACCTAGGCAATGTGTTGTTATCTGGTTGGTTTTAATTAAACATTTTGATAGCTAAATTTCTATTTAATTAGGTTACATTTCACTGTCTGAAGCTAGTTTTCACAATCTACACCATTTTACCTTCAAATTAAAATAAGTCAAGTTCAAATTAAAATAAGTCAAGTTCAAATTAAAATAAGTCAAGTTTAATTTAAAATAAGTCAAGTTTAATTTAAAATTATATATTATATATATATAAATTAAATATATATAAATATATTAAATATAAAATAAAATATTAAATATATAATATAATATATATAAAATAAAATATTAAAAATAAATATATATAAATTATATATAAATTATATATTTTAACTTTTTCTTGCAGGCGAAGGAAGAACGGAAAGGATTGCAGTGTTAGTCAGTGGGAATGGTGAAGAGAAATTGCTGGGAATTCCTAAAGTCACTGCTGGCACGGGTACGGAGATGGCTCGTGTTTGCATTTCTCTCCTGCAAGAACATGATATGACCCAGAGAATTATTGGGCTGTCATTTGACACAACAGCATCCAATACCGGAATCCATGCTGGAGCTTGCACTAAAATTGAACAAGAACTTGGAAAAGAGCTTTTATATTTAGCCTGCAGACACCATATTTATGAGATTGTCCTATCTCAAGTCTTCCGGACTTCTATGGGCCATTCCTCTGAACCTGATATTCCAATCTTCAAAAGATTCAAAACTCAATTGGATTTTATGGATCATTCTCAAATCATAACTGCTGTTGATTCCCAAAGCTGCAGAATAATTGAAAGAGTTCAAGATTTAAAAAATCAAACAGTCTTAATCATGAAGGAGGCACTCAACTCTAAACAGCTAAGAGATGATTATAAAGAATTTTTTCAACTTGTTCTCTTGTTTTTTGGAGAAGAAAGCATTTCTAATACTCCCTTGAAGAGACCTGGAGCGTACCATCATGCAAGATGGATGGCAAAAGGAATTTATGCATTTAAGCTTTTTCTTCTCCAAAATCAATTTAAGATGACTAAAAAAGAACTTGATGCAATAACAGAAATTTGTTTATTTGTTGCATTGGTATACGCAAAATCTTGGGCAAAAGCTTCTCAACCAGAGGAAGCCCCAAATGTTGATCTTAAATTTTTGCAAGATCTTGCAATAATGGAGGAAAATTCTTTGATATCAAGTGTTATCAAGCAAGCCCAAAATGCCATTAAACGACATCTGTGGTACCTCTCAGAAACACTTGTTGGATTAAGCTTCTTTGACAAAAGCATATCCCTTGAAGAAAAGGAGCAAATGCGAAATAATATCAAAATGCCTCCAAGAAATAAGGGACTGAAACGTTTAGAAGCAAAGGTAACCCTAGCTTCTTTTAAAGAAAAAAGGATTTCTGATTTTGTTACTTCAAGGACTAAATCTTTTTGATGCTCTACATCTCAATTCCTCTTCACTGAAAATTCTGCATCAACATGGGGAATAGATCCTGAGTACCAAAGAGGCTGTGCTAGAGTTCGTGCCCTTAGAGTGACAAATGACACAGCTGAGGGGTGTTGCATTGATTGAAAAATTTAATCAAGCAGTGACAACTAAAGAAGAAGACAAACAATACCTGCTCAAAACAGTTTTCAAGAATCGTAAAGAATTTCCAACAAAAAATAAAGTAGAACTTATGAAAATGAGGAAAAACTAATTTTTTCAGCATTAAAAGGAAAAGTGCAATTTTCTCGGGACCCCTAAAACTTGACGTAGAGGTTTCAAATTTTGTAATTTGATTAAGGTAGGTAAGCAAAAGGAATAACATTATTCATGTGGAACAAAGATTTTTAAACCTTCATTTTTTTGGTCCACACTAAATTATATATATATATATATATATATATATATATATATATATATATATATATTGAAACAAAAGGTTGGTTGGTTTCTGTGTCCAAATGCCCCCTATCTTAAAGATAGTTTACATGAAGGTCACACACACTATAGCTTACCAGTTTGACACAGCCTTTACGACATAAAGATTAAACTAAGAATAGTTCTCCCACGGTAGCCCTATGGAGTGGATATTGTCAGAGAAAGGGCAAAAACAGATTTTGTTAAATGGACATTTCTATCGCTTAGATAGAAAGCTTGCTAGTAGAAAAGAGTCATGGCACTGCACTGATGAAAAATGCAGAGGTCACATCTCGTCGATGGGAATTTGTGGGATTCTATAATGGAACATAATCACGTGCCAAAACCTGCAGTATCGACAATGAAGAAAACACTTTCTCATCTTCGCGAGAGAGCTGCCGCATCGAATGATGCCCCATGGCGAATTATACAAGAGACACAAATTCATTTGACAGATGAAGCAACTGTTATTCTTCCGAAGTATATTTCATTGCAAAGAAGTGTTCAGCATCACAGAAGACAACAGGGAGAGCCCATTCCAGCGCCTAATAGTGTGAGTGATATTTCAGTACCTGATCATTTACGTGAAACATACTGCAGAGAAAAATTTTTAGCTTAAGATTCTGGTGCTGACGATCGTAACAGATTCTTCATTTTTTGCACATCAAAAAATATTCAGTTTCTTAAAGAAAACAAACATTGGCTTGCAGACGGGACATTTAAAGTAGCTCCACACCTCTTCTATCAACTTCATGTTATACATATGACGTGTGAAGGCAGTATTTTTTCATTGGTATACATACTGTTACAAAATAAAACTCAGGATTCCTATGAAAGGGTGTTAAGGGAAATTTTAAATTTAGACCCAGATATTAAACCAGAAACTATTGTGTGTGATTTTGAAAAGTCATTCTATAATGCAGTTGCAGCTATTTTTGGCGAGACGCAATTAGTGGGATGTTTTTTTCACCTGAGCCAAAGTGTATGGAGAAAAATTCAGTCTGCATCTTACTCAACTTTATTTAGAGGATGAAAATATTTGTCGATTTTGCAAGATGCTAGTAGCTTTAGCCTTCATGCCAGCAGATGATATTGTTCAAGTATTTGAATCCCTGCAAGATGCAATGCCGCCTGAACTGGAAGAATTAGCGAACTATTTTGAAGATACTTGGATTGGTTATTTGTTCCGGCGTGGTAGAAGAGACCCTATTTTTAAACCAGCAGTGTGGAGTATTTTTGGTTGTGTTCAAGGAGATCTACCAAAGACAAACAATTCAGTGGAAGGGTGGCACTGAGGCATTCAGGTATCACTTGGTCATAACCATCCAACGGTTTATAAATTTATAGAATTTCTTAGATTAGAGCAGGATCATATGGAAAAGAAAGTTTTAAGGCTCAGAGCTGGACACAAAGATGATGCTAAGAATTCAAAATATAAAAGAACATATTCCGCTATAAAGAAAATAGTTGCTGATTATGGAAGGCTGGATAAATTTGAATACCTAAGAGTTATAAGTTATCAAATTGACCTACAAAAGTAGTAAAATATATTCCCAATGTTTAACTTTTATTTTTTTTTACAAACAAACTATTTTAAATGGGTATGCTTTCAATCTCAATAAATTTGTAGTAAGTTTTATTTTAATTGTATATGCTTTTACACTCAATAAATTTGTAGGAAGTTTATAGCCCTACTTTACTTTCCCTAATATTTTAATAATATATATATTAAGTTTTATTTTAATTGTATATGCTTCACTTTCCAATATATATGAATTATATTTATATATATATATATGAATTATATAATTATAATTTATATATATATTATATATGAATTATAACATTCTTCGCGCTGAATTGTCTTGCGCTGAACTGTCGGCCAACCCATGATATGGATGCAAGCCTTCCTCACGTAATGTTCGCCATACTCTTGTGTGTGGTACACCGAGACATGTAGAAATTCTTTGTGAGCTAGTAGTAGGACTACATTCTACCAGCTGAAGAATGTTTTCCACTTCATCCACATCTTGTTGACCATCACGTCCAGATGAAACATGAGTGCTGGGAAGTGTACCAATCTCACGCAATGTGTTGAAAACCCTGGTAAACGTTCTTCGATCCAGAATTCTGCAGTTCAGAAACCGTCGACAGTATTCTGCAACAGCAGCTGTTGCACTTCCATTGCAAAAACCGTAGACATACACTATATCTGCATATTTGGCATGTGTGAAGGTGTGGCATTCCTAACACTGCTTCAAACTCCAAACAATGTCACTCACAAAAGTCAGCTGTCGATTGGCTTATGTTACATGCTTACATTATAGCTTAATGGTTCAAGGTTATATGGGAGGGAAAGGGGAGGAAGAGCTGCATGCGCATCAGATTCAAACAGCTTTATCTCCGTAACCATTCAGAATTAGACACATGTTCATATGAACTTTTTTTCTCACAATGACCGATACTATCATCTCCCGAAGTATTAACCTTTCCTCCTGAAACACCCTGTATATATATATATATATAAAAAACTATATACTGTATATATATATATATATATATATATATATATATATATATATATATATATATATATATATATATAATGTATACTTGCATAATTTTATTGGGGTGACATGAAGCTGTTCAAGAGTCTTGCCTAGCTGCTCTCTTTCAAAGTATGCTTCTTGAACATTCATGCACTTAAATTAAGATTTTTGTGGTGAAGGTTCAGGTGTGCAAGTATCACTTCCTGAACTTACTTACTTGCTGAATAGCTGTTGTGTTTCATTGTTTTTATTGATTTTCTTCAAGTGGTTTGTACAAACTTTTGATGAATAACTGAAGCCATCCATATGTACAGGATCACTAGGTATTTTTAATAACATGATTTGGGAGTGATCTCAAAGCACTCACAATAACTTTTTTGTTTTTTAAATGGATTACAATGATAGGTATAGTCTTTACATTTAGTTGCCATTTTCTATTAAGTACCATACATAGCTAAATACTGTGAATTTCTGCAAAGAAAAATATTTCATCAATTTATGCCTCTATAAGCTAATTATTTCACACATGTACACAATAAACAAGAGAACAGAACACTACTTTGATTACTTAATAGTATTTAACACTAGTTGTGTTAGCTTTTGATTCAGGCTATCTTTATTAATTAATATAGGTATTTTTAAATAGTTTTTGAATAGGCTATCTCTACTTATTTATATATTTTGTATCCTTTACATGTACTGCACTTACATAGACATATGTATAAAATACATTGCTGCATAGTTGAATAAGAAAAAGGTAAAATAATTTTATATTTGACAATTTTCAAAAAATTTGATTTTTTCAGTAAGTTATCATTATTCAAATCTCAAAACACATAGTTTACACCTAAATACACAGCAATTTTTCAAATGCCATTTATACAGATAGAGTTTGGGCTTAATCTGATATGAAATTTTTTAGAAAATCCATTGAGGTCAGGGGTAAAACCCCCCTTTAATAATACAAATTGTCACAACTTTTTACTCCTCAACTAAGCTGATATCCATGTCTATACTCATTTAATATTTGACAAATGACCCTTCAAATGCAATTTGAATCATTCTTCTATCTCAATTACGGGCTAAGATATGGTAATTTGAAATTTGGGGGGGGGGGGGGTCCCTGAGAACCCCTCAAAGTTGGAAGGGCCATAACTTTTGAACCGCAAGTCCGATCAATCTGAAACTTGAAATTGAGTTTTTTGATAGAGACAATGCTATACAACAAATTATAGGAAAATTGGAAGGGGTGTGGTGTTAAGCACTACATGATCTGTCCTGGAATTACCCATAGGGTATATGGTAAGTAAGCTTAAAGGTTCTAAAACAAAACAGGTGCTCGTACATATTCATCTTACAACAAAACTACTGCATGACAAGGGATGCAAGTGCTGACTTAAAATTAAAAGAATACTTTCCTTTTGATATATCCTTCAGACACACCTTTGCCACAATGTTACACCTTGTCAACATTCCACACATCATGATTTTCAGCATCAGGAAACTTAAAACAGAAGGACTTCTGGTCTATCTGACACCTCATATAAGCCACTTTAACACAGTAATACACACTGGCCTTATTTGGAACATTACCTAAATTAACTGAAATGACAATAAAACTCCATTATACTTATTGGATCAGTGAGCTCACTTTCAGACAGATACAGTACCATATTGGCTGGCCCAAATAGCCCTGTTCTCTAAAAATTGCTTTGGTGCTAATACCTGCACATGTGTAGCCAAATGAATGGGTATGTTGTTAGGACACATATGACTCCAATATGGTAAGTTTTCAGTTTAATCCTTTGTATAGGTTCTGTAGGAGAGGATTGAGTTCCCCCAGTTGCATTTTGTATGTGATAGAACATGATTTTTTTTCTTGACAAAGGACACAAGCTAAAACATTTATTTTCACTTTTGGTTTATACTCTTTTTAGTATTTTTAATAGCTGTAAGTGGGGCTTCACCCAAAGCCAAACACTTCCATGACTCCAGATTCCTGGGATCTTGGGAGCATTGCTCCAGTAAATTTGACCATGAGAAAAAGTAAATTTGGTTTGGGTTTTGTTCATCCGCTAGACATTATGCAATTTTTTTGCGTATACATTCTTGTACAAACCAATTTTTTAAATTACAAATTTAGTTATTTTAAGTTTAGTTGGTAATTCCATATTTAACAATTATTTTTATTTTTTGTTAAGCTTCAATGTTTTGATAATTAAAATTTTATTAAAACGTATATTTTTTTAATATAAAATTATCAGGATTGGACTCTGTTCCATTGATCTCAGCCAGGTTTGATAAATTGGCCAGATAATTACTTCTGCGGTTTTAAGTAATCCACCATGACTCTAGAATTGAAAAGTTTAGTTAAGTTTAAACTTACTTTAACTTACCTACTTTTACTTACTCTTCCTTACTTTTACTAAGTTTAAAGCACTTACTTTTACTTACTTTTACTCACTTTTACCATACTATATTTACTAACTTTTACTTATTTTGTATTTTTTCAGGTAGTCAATAATCAATAATGGATCCTAATATTGATGAAGTTGGAGAGAAAAGTGAGGGTGTTAAAAGGGGTTACTTTTGTGGTCAATGCAAGAACAAATATTCAAAGAAGCAAAACTGGGAGGAACATTTTAATTCCAAAAAAAATATTTGTTACAATACAAGAGGTCCCAGAGTTTGGGCCCACAGCTTAGATATTGCAGTAAAGAAATACCAGGATGAAGTGCAGCAAAGAGATATGGCAAAGCAGTCATTTAGTTTGTTCACAAAATGTGCTAGTGCTAGACCTCAGAAAAATGAACCAACTTCATCAACTGCTAATCTAGAAAATGAAACTTTTTCACTAGATGTTTCACAGACTGAAGAAAGTGCTTCTCCTCCACCTAAGAAACAAAAGGTAAGTGAGGAATCTGCGCATCAGACTAACAAAACTGCTTTAGAGGAATTTGAAAATTCCCAAATCCAGAAGACATTGAATGCAATTTTGCGCCTAACAAAAGAAACACACCAAGCTGTTGTGAATAAATAAACTTAAGGTGAGTTATAAACTGTACATTATTGTATTATTATGTTTAGCTAAAACAATTTGTAATTGGTATGTCGTCAATTCAAGAGTTTACTATCATTAACCTATCTAGTGGTGTAAGAGAAAAAAAAGTAAATTCAGAGCTGTGCTCTGGTAAATTTTTTCAAATCTGGAGTCATGAACACTTCAACTATATCTGAACTTAGCCTAGCGTTGATTTGCTGCTAAGATTAAGTTCTTTTCTCCAATGGTCCAGTTTATTGTGTCATACTGACATACGTTTCTTGTTGGGCCCATTGTTTGATGTAACTGCTGGGGTCCAGGGTCAAAACCTTGACCTGGTGGGATCCCCTGCATTGATCCCTTTGGTGACATTTCTTCTCTGGGACTGAGAAAAGTTGCACCATTGCTCTCCTCACCCACCGTGGTGCGTAAGTGGATTGAGAGGACCTTTTTATCCTGAGTAATGTCCTGCCAGTGTGTGAGCTTTCCTTAGTAGACATTATGTCCTGTTCTTGTTTGTGGAAAGCTACATACAGGTGGGAGGGGTTTCCCCCGCACCCGTTCCTTATTTTTAGTTGCCTTTTACGACATGCTGGGACCATGTGGGAAGTATTCTTTAAATCCCCCATCCCCAAAAATTACACAGTTTGAACATTCAGGTGTTCAGTGAGATTATATAAAAGTTTGATCTAATTATTTCAATGGATGTAAATCTAGTTTATATGTAAATTTTATACCTAAAGAACCAAATAGTCCCAGATGATGGTATATATTCAGTCACTTTGCAAAATTTTATAGGAAATCCTGAAATCTTGGAGCAATATGAAGATTTAGGTGTAAGTTTCATAATTTCATAAACATTTCATATAAGTAGGCCCCCATCTCTACTAATGTGTGTGTGTGCTGTCTTGGTGTAGTACAGTACATACAGAAGTCTTGTGCAGGTTGGGTAATTATGTCATCTTGGTAAACAGCAAAAGGACATTTTTTTTTAATAAAGGGCCAAGTAAATCTTTGCTCACCACTTTTTCCTATTTTTCTTATACTTTTAGAGAAGGGTAGGTACCCTACCATAGCCACCTTAGATTTTTATTTAGGTATATGTATTAAGTCATTTGTTGTATAACTCTAACTCAGTTGAGTTAGGAGATGAGTTTTCTTGTTCTTTTCCTCCAGATGAAACCATGTAATCTAAATAGCTAAGTTTTTAATTAACTTTATAAATTGACTTGTAATATAAATCTGGTAGCATGTAATCATGAATAAATCTCACATTAAAGAAGAAATAGAAGAATGTATTAAGATTAAAAGAGAAAAAGTACTAGGTACAGCAGAAGTGAATAATGAAATGGTAGATGCAGAGGCAACAGATAATAAAGTATTCTCAATTGATGGAATTGCTCATTTTCAGAAGGTTAGTTTTTATTTGAATGTTTCGAGCATATGGTACTATAAGATGTAACTAGCTCATATAACACTGGTTAACAAAATTCAGCATGCAAATTATGAATCTCATGTTAGTTTTGCTCTATCACCTCCAGTTTTTGAGAAATAACACAGTAAATTTAGAAAACATAGTACTGGTATTAAAAATCCTACTGTAGCTACATGTACATACCATGAACCTAAAAGGGAGTTTTTCTGGATTTTCTCTTGTACTCTGTAGAATGTGTATCATGTTGGAGCAGCCAGCAGTAATTGCTCATCATGCTCATTCCACTGTCCTTGATACCACTTTTCCATCTCAGACATATCCTGGTGGAAGTGTTTGTCATGTTCATCACTGACTTCTCCAATTTTGGTTGGAAGAAATCCAAATGTGAATGAAGAAAATGTACTTTTAGAGACATGGCATCCAAGAGCATGGTAGGTGGATGGAAGATTCCCAATAGTTCTCTGTAATTCTTGGCTTTCTTGTTGCCAAGAAAATCACTGCACACCACTTTGAATGATTACCATGCTTACAGCTCAGTTTTATCCAGCATCCAAGACAATATCAAATTGCTCATCATGTACAACTCTGATTTGTGGGCCAACGAAGGTCCCTTCTTTTAGCTTTGCATCACTGATTTTTGGGAATTTGTTGCAGAGGTACTTAAGTGCATTGCCCTTCTTATCTAGTACTTTCACAAAATTTTTCACTAAGCCCAATTTGATGTGAAGTGACAACAAATATACACCTTGCTGGGATCTACCAGTGGCTTGTGGTGGATGTTACCTTTGACCAGGAATGAAGGATACATGAGCTGGCCATTCTTTCTTTATACAGTGGTCTTTTGCAGCGTGGCTATCCCACAAACAGAGAAAGCAGCAGTAATTGGTGAAACCACCTTGCATTCCAAGTAACATTCCAGTAACCTTGGTCTCCACAAATGTGCCACTCATATTTTGCATAGTTGATGGATTCAAGAAGAACCACCATGTCATAATATTCTTTGAGGTGAACTGAATGGGCAACTGGAATGCTGGGATATTTATTGCCCTTATGGAGCAATACTGCTTTTAAGCTGTGCTTTGATGAGTTGATGAAAAGGTGTCACTTAGATGTATCATGCTATTGATTAAGAGCAGTAAAAAGGCCACCTATATCATGACAGAAACAAAGCAGATTCTCCTCTTTGAAAAAACTAGCAAGATCCTTGTTGCACTTTCAGAAAGCAGAAATTTTCACATCTTTGTCCAGCAAGTTCCATTGGTTTATCTTTGAGCCTAAAAGTTCAGATTGTTGTTTTGATACTCAAATCTCTCACTAGATCATTGAGTTCTGCTTGATTAATGAGGGGTGGTTCATTTGAGCTGGTTGCTTCAAGAATCTCACTATTGTCTTCATTATCATCAGGAGAATTCTATGATGATGATGATGAAAGAAGTTTTTTGTTGACAGGTGGAATTAGAATAGGCACAGGTCTGATGGCTGACTGGACCCATGGACAGCCGATTTTATCCTTATTTTTAGATGAAAAGCCAGAGATATCAGGTCATTCCATAAGTAATGTAATTTTTTTTGCATTGCTAAACTCATATCATGTTTGCACATGTTTCTGTATATTTTGTGGAAAACTTGAATTTTTACGTATTTAGACATGTTACTTCTCTAAATGAAGTTTCATTGCATTAACAATCTTCATTTGTTTCACCCTTATGGTTAAGATAGAGGTGTCAGAGGAATACATTAGGCATATAATAATGCAACTGCAGTCACAAAAAGTATTCAATATATTTATGGGGAGGAAGCTTTAAATGTAAGGAAATGTCAATGATGGTTCCAGAAGTTTAGGTCTAGTTACTATAGCTTAACTGATGAAGCACGCTTGGGCTGACCTGTTGAGTTCAATGATGAGCTTCTGATAGCTACACTTGAAGAAAACCCTGCAGTAACTGTTGAAGAACTTATCCAGTGACTAAATTTGACTGGTTCCACAGTTCATCACTACCTGCAATGACTGGGAAAAATGTTGAAACCTGGGAAGTAGGTTACCCAATGAAAAATGAGTGCTTTATCATAATGTTAAGTATCATCAGCAGTGGGTTAGTGCTGGGAAATCTGCTACACCATAGCTAAGAGGACATCTGCACCCCAGGAAGGTTTTGCTGCGCATTTGGTGGGATATTCAAAGAGTAGTTTATTTTGAACTGTTGCAGCCCAATCAAACCATTACAGCTGAGGTCTACCTGTCAGCAACTTCAAAGATTGAGCACTGATTGCAAACAAAACATCCTTCTTTGGCCAATCACAAGAGTGTTGTGTTTCAACAGGACAACATGCATCCTCATACTGCTTGAATCACCACTGCCAGAATTGAACAATTTGGTTGGGGAAAAATTTCACATTCTCTGTATTCACCAGACCTTGCACCATCAGATTACCACCTATTCAGAAGTCTTCAAAACTATCTTGATGGGAAAGAACTTGAAAGTTTGAAGGCTATCAACATTGCCCTCTCCAAGTTTTTTGCTTCTAAACTGAAGGAATTTTATCAACATGGAATTGAAATGCTTGTAGAGAGGTGGCAGAGAATCATAGAAAGTGAAGGAAAATATATAATTGATTAAAATTTATTTTGATGTAGTTTTATTTTCATTTGGAAATAAACAACAATACTTATGGGATGACCTGATATTTGCAAGACAAAAATAGCAATCTATTACGTGATCCTTGGGCACTCACCAGATCATGGGAATAGCAAATGGTATAGACTTTTGTTTACCAGTAAGCCAATCTCTTAAACTACTTGCACATGAGATACAGCATGACTGTGGTGCCCAGCTTTTCTCCTGATCACCAAGTTTACATTCAAAATAATAATAGTAGCAAGTCTTGATAAGGGGTGTTACTATTTCTTTGAGACTGTTGTGAAACTAGCACAAACATAGCAAAATGAGCTTGGCTTCCAATTAAGGCATACTGACACATAGATGTGTAATAACTGACTGATCCAAGAAGTGACATTAATGTACTTTCATAACATTGATGAGTAATTTCTAGCATGCTGAATGAGGCATGCAAATGTGACATCATAAGGCAAAATTACCAAATACTGTTCATATTTACATAGCCTAAATATTTTAATTAACTATAAGCAAGCCACTTTAATTTTATTGGTGGAATAACTTTATTTCAATATACACATTGAAAATATTACACAAGAAATATACCAAAACTTATTTAGCGAGTATCTCAAAAATTAGATGTGATAGACAAATTCTAATGGTTCCATGATAATCAGCACCCTTAAAATGACTAGAACGATGTACTGGCACTCAGGAAACAAAATCTTTGTTGACCAGTGTAATTGGCAAGATATTTTTAACACCTCTGACATTTGGATTGTGTCAAGTGAGAGCACATTAGTTTAAAACCATCATCTGTTGGGATTTATTTTTTTGACACTTGCTATACCTGCTATTTGTGGCAAATATTATTTTACTGGCCAGGCTCCTAGCTTAGCCAATGAGGAAAGGTTGTACATTTTTGTATCTGTATTGTTTACTTTTTAAGGATAGGTGGAAGGGATAACAGCTTTGAAAACTACTGTAGTAGTAGGTATAGCCAGCTATGCTACCCAATAGAATGGTTTGGCTGTACTTGCTACAGGTAGCCATCCCAACAAATGTCAGCATAATAATATAAAGATGTTAATAAAGTGTCTTATTGATATTATTTAATGCATGTGCATTATCCTACTCCACATAGATGCCATACTTTTTCAGTTACAAAACATTCTTGAAAGACATTTTTATAATAAATTGCATGAATGGAAGATTTTTTAAATGCTAGACCATTTCTTGAATATATAGATATGGTTAGCAAACACAATTATCCATTCCTCCTTTTGATGAAGTGGTAGATTCTTGTCTAATTAGAGGTCACACAGAGATGGGCAAGTAGGGCCCAAGCATCACTTTCTCAGGCCCAGTGCACAATCACTCTTGACTCCTGATTTCAGACAGGTTTTTGCATATTTTTGGTGAAATAAAGCCATTGTAAACACCGAGAGCAGATCAAAATTAATGGATACATCATTGACAAAAAAACTAAAAAAAAAAAAGTTGGAAACATCTTAATTGGGCCCTGTTGTGCCCCTTGGCTATCCAGGCCCCAATAAACTTTACTAGTGATGGGACGATTAATCGGAATCGAGAATCGGAAGAATCGAGCATTTTTCAGGAATCGGAATCGGAATCGAGAGAATTGTACCATGATTTCCGATTCTTAAAACGATTCTAACTTTTAATTGAACCAGTTTTGAAATGTAAACTTTAAAATTTAAATGAAAGATAACAAATTTTATTTTTATTGTATTGTAGCTATACATTAAAACATGTATATCCATGATGTGTAATCAAGAAGAAGATTAAAATGAATTGTTACAACTTACAGTTGATTTTTATTTTTAAACCAATCTATTATAATTTATAATTTATATTACCATACTCATAATGTAAATAGTTAATCTTACCAGAGTAAAATATGACAATTTCCAGAAAAACAAGTATAGAATTATATTTAAAAATATTGAGAATCAGAATCGGAATCGGAATCGAGAATCGTATCGGAATCGAGACTTTTTAGTGGTATCGGAATCGGAATCAGAATCAGAATCGTTAAAAATTTTGGTATCGTCCCATCACTAAACTTTACCCCTTCTTTTTTACCCCCATGCTCGTGTCCTGTGAGCAAGATACAGTAAGAAATGTATGTTATATACAAAGATACAAGATAGCTACTTTTTAACTCTTTGAGGAGGACCAAGGGACATATTTGTCCCAATGGAAATAATAATATATGGTAAATTGTACAATGATGCAACATTTCTACAAATACATCTACATGTTTATATAGGTATCATTTAGTTGTTGGAAAATTAACCCAAAAATGGGTCATTTAAGTGACTATAGTTACAACATATCTAATTGTAAATTACAATAAAGTTCAAAGAAACATATACCAGTTGTTAACAGAGATAAAAGATACAGTACATATCTAAGATCTTTTCTCAATACAATATACTTCTCTAACAAGTTTAAGTTTGGAGACTAGAAATAATAAGGAGAAAGAGCTTTTAAGTTGGTTAAATCATTATATTTTAAATGATATGCTTCAACTTAATTTTGGTATGTCGACAAAAGTTTTGATAACTTAGGCTAATCCTTACTGATTTAGTTTTGAAAATCATGGGACACTTTTGCAGGTTTTGTGCTTATGATATAAAATGTTCCATTTAATAAGGCTGGTTTAGACTGTTTTATGGTAGAAAAAGTTTCTTAATTTCTTGAATTTCTTTGTGATTGACCTAAATCTAGTGACATAGCTACTGAAATAAGTAAGATATGGCTGCTGAGATCTTATAATAGGCAAAACTTTATTCAAAGCTATGTGCTTTGCCACTTTCAGATTCCTCTCTCCATTTTTATTTTCAGGCACATAGCTAGACTTCTGAATTTGGAGGGATGAGAAAATTATCATTAGGGGATGGCAATACTGACCTTGTAGTATGAATATTGTAAATATAATAAATGTAACAAACATATATTTCTGTATATTATAATTTATTATTATATCTAGTTTTAAAATGATCTTGCTTTTACAATTATTTAATTTTTAGTTTAACATTGGTAATTTTTCTGAGGGGTGGAGGAGCAAGCTAGAATTTTGGGGAAATTGCACTCCCATATCCTCTTTTGTTACACCACTGAATTAATTATTAACTTTAGATAACAGTCGAGGTGGTGGAAGAACCTGGTACCTTTCTCCAGTTATGTAGCATAAAATATGTACTGGTATGCAGAAATCTGGAGAGTTTTGACCATAGTGAGATTTCTGGTAATCCTGCCTATGCCACTGCGGCTCACACAATAATAATTGCACTTGTGCATTAGTTCACACCTTGAGATTAGCCAATACTGGCAATAATTGCTCTTCCATTAGTCGGAAGATGTGTAATATTTATTTCAAAAGTCACAACAGCAGGAATGAAATTCCTGAAATGTATTTTGTATCAAATATGCCATTTTAAGATATTGTACAAGATGCAATTTGTATCTAAGAAACACTATCATTGATACTGCCCATCTCTGAGGCCATATCAGTACTTCACTTAATATTTGCTCTGAAGTTAAACTTTTAAAGTGGTTTAAAATATTTAGGCTAATATGGTGTCAAAATTTTTGTTTTTTACCCCATTTTATCCAAAATTCTTCTACCAGTTAGTTCAGGGTGTGCATAGACCACTGAAACTGCTCTTTTCACTTTCTTAAATATGTTACATGATGGTTATTTAAATTTCTAATTTAAGTGTAGCCATTTATTATTAAGAAGCAAAAGATATATATATATAGATATATAATATCTTTGAGGCTCATACAAAATTAAGTTTTTCGATACATTTTCAAGGAAGATCACCTCAAATATGATTCTTTTGATTTGAATCTATTTTATTCTTCTAATTTCAAAATAAAAGAAGAGTTTACTGATTATGATAAATTTGAACTTCATCACAGAGAAGTAGATTCTGAAACTGAAAAGGTATGTTTACAAATATTTTGAAGGAAATTTTACATGGCTGAAATACATGTACAGTGGACTGACAAAAGTAAATAGACACCATGATGAGTGTCCTCAAAACCAAATGGCAAAGCTCACCAATGCCAGAACATGTGTCAGCTTTACATAATGCAAAGGGGGAAGGAACGTGATTCTAAATATATTGATTCAATAAATTTATTATTTATTGACTTTTATTAACAAATCAAAAACTATGGAAAAATCAAAGGTGTCTATTTACTTTCGTCAACTGTCTGTAAGTATGTGTTAATTCAAATCTATTTGAGTGAAAATATAGGTAATTGATAAATTGCAGAAAGAATGTGATTATTCTGAAGAAATTTTCCAGTCAAGTTTCCAATCACAGCAACTTTTAACAGATAAGAAAGAAAATCTGAACATGAATAATATGAAGTTCTTAAAAGTAAGAAGATTTAAGTGTGATATATGTGGTTATGCATCAGATAATAAACGAAATTATACAGAACATACACTTAATCATTCAGAAAGAAAACATTTAAAATGTTCAAAATGTGATTATGGAACAAACAGAAAACAAGACTTAAAGTTGCATGAAATGAAACATACTGGAATAAAGAGGTTTCACTGTGTTAAGTGTAATTATAAGACAAATAAAAAAAATGATTTGAAAGTTCATGAATTTACTCATTTAGAAACAAAAATGTTTCAGTGTTCAAAATGTGACTATGGAACTAATTTAAAGAGTTATTTTAGAGTTCATGAACTTAATCATTTAGGAATAAAACAGCTTAAATGCTCAAAATGTGATTATGCAACTAATTTAAAAAAGCATTTAAGATCTCATGAACTTATCCATTTAACAAGTAAAAAGTTCAAGTGTTCAAAATGTGATTATGAAACCAATTTTAAAGCTCATCTTAAAGATCATGAACTTAATCATTTAGGAGCAATATTTAAATGTTTAAAATGTGATTTTGAAACTAATATAAAAAGGTATATAAAGGACCATGAAATTATTCATATGGAAACAAAATTACTGAAATGTTCAACATGCGATTATAGAACAAACAGAAAAAATGATCTTAAAAATCATGAATTAGGTCATATAGAAGTTAAGGAATTGAAATGTTCAGAGTGTAGTTATCAGACTAATAAAAAGTCTAATTTAAAAAGTCATGTTTTGAGTCATTTAGAAACAAAAAGGTTTAAGTGTTGTAAATGTGATTATGCAACTAATAGGAAACAACATTTGAAAAGGCATGACCATATTCATTTTGTGTGTGGAGAAAGTTACTAGTTTATCATTCATTTGTTAATTTCCCACAGTTAACCACAGAGTTTGAATTTTATAAATTGTTGATTTATGTATGTTTTTAATTCAATATACCATGAATTTATTTATTGACTCAATATTTATTTGCATTTCATTGTTAAATTGTTTCAAGATGCAGGGGATATTTATAAAATGTTTTTAGTCATTTGAAATTGTTATGATATTATTATAATAATTATTTTCCCTGCCCATCAAGGACAAATTCTGTGTCCACTTGTTTATGATTTAGAGCCAGGTTATTAATTGAAGCTTGAGGTCTTTACTCCATCATTGCAAAGGAAATTCTTACATGGTTTATGGATATTGCTGATTTTCCCCATGGCTGTTGCTGCCCTTAATGTATGGTATTCAGTTCATTCCTTGAAGAGAACCTACAAGTTGGTGTTTATTGATGGAGTAAATCCAGGTTGAAGATTGGCTGCAAGGGAAATTGTTAATCTACTTCCTAGAAATGATTGAGAATATTTTGTGGCTACTGAAACAAAGCAGATGGTATGAAAAAATACCATATTACAAGAATGATTTTATTAAAATGCAACAAGTAATATATGCCTATGGTTAATATTACAGTATAAACAAAACTGAATTTTTTGTTTACTAGTCATGAGTCATGCCATAATACTGTAATTAATAAGTTTTATATTGTTTTATTTAAAATTTTGATTTGAGACTTTTGAATAGGTTTACTGTTTTCATGGTTAAAGTTTTTATGAAATGATTTAGTAAGATTGAAGAATATCAAATAAATACATGCCTCTATTTCATTTATGTAACCATTAAAGGAGAGTTAAACTGAGGCCTACATTAACTCAAAAAGTTTCCTCACATGCAAGTTAATTTTAATTTTCATGTGGCCCATGATCAAAGTAATATGAATATTAATTGGAGGCCTGCATGAATACAAATAATGTGAAGCATTTGCAGTTGCGAACATTTTTACCACCGCCTCATTGAAACTCATATGTCTGGGATGACTGACAGCAACCCTCTTTCGGTACCCTCCTACTTTCTTCTCTATACTCAATTTTACTCCAAAGGTGGATGTTGTGCATATGTACATAACGACTTAACTTGTTTTTTGTATTCCCAAACTTGAATATTCCGAATTCTCTGGCTGCAGCTGACATGCCAATCTCAAACTAAATACATCTGTGCTGACAACCCTTCTCCTAATTCTACTGACTATCCAAACCTCTTTGACTACCTCACTTCGAAATTGGAACACACACAATACCACTCTCCTTTTGCTGAAATCTCCATTTTACTTGATTTCAATGTTCACCACTTTTGGCTTTCCTCCCATTTCACTGACATCATTGGTGAACTAGCTTACAATTTTTCTATCCTGAATGACTAAGCAGATTATATAGCGCCCTACTTGTATCCTCGATCACCTTGGAGATAGGACCAACATTCTGCATTTATTTATAACAACTCATCCTCCTCCTTACTTTGTCAAACTTTTTTCTCCATTGCTAGGACCACAATCTTATACAGTGATCCCCCAACGTGCACGAGGTCCGACGTGCACGAGGTCCGACGTGCACGAATTCAGAGATATGATGAGGACATTTCACTACCCTTTTTCCGATCTGCACGAGCTGAGATTCAAACAGACCGGCACGAAATTTTTAAAATTGTGGTACTAAAAAAATGACCTAACACTTTTTTGCGTACGCAGTACGATACGTACGATACGATACTTACGCGTAGGATATACGATACCTGTACTTACGCGTACGCTACTTTAGCATTTGCAGCTGGCAGCAACATGCCCAGTAGCGCGTTCCTTGTACGGCCGGCCAGTTTATATCAAGTCGTCTTTTTCGTGTTGCTCTGGATTATTACATTTTTATAGTGATGTTTTTGAAATTTTTTTTTACAAGTTTTTACTATTTATACTCGTTATATATTATTTTACATGGAATATTATTATTAATTATACATTTATTGTACAATGATTTAAAGGCTTTTATTCAGGTAAAAATCACTTTATACATAATTTTTTTTTTATATTATAGGGAGATAGTTCCTCGTGCAGGTTGGGGGATCACTGTATCTGTTTGCTGTCTTATCGCTCCAGTTCGGCTTTTGTATCCTCCCAAGAGGAGGCGCCTTCGGCACTGGCGTCGCTGATTGGGAGGCCCTTAGGCAGTACTACTTTGCTTTCCCATAGAATAATTACTGCTTTCGTGGTCGAGGCCCCTCCAACTGTGTTGAGGACATCACGGAAGTGATTCTCTCGGGCATTGGGGCGTACATTCCATATTCTATTCCTACAACTAATGCGAAAAAACTTTGGTTTAACTTCGCTTGTTCTGATGCTGTCCGCATCAGAAGGTACCGTCGCCATCCAACTCCTGACTCGCACTTACCTTATATTTCTGCCCGGAATCGTGCAAAATCTGTTCTTCAACTCTCCAAACATTCCTTCACCAGGCAAAAATGTGAAAACCTATCCCATTCTAATTCTCGCTCTTTCTGACATCTAGCCAAAAAACTCTCCAACAACTTTACTACTTCTTTCCCTTCTCTTTTTCATCCTGATAGCTCACTTGCCGTGTCTTCTCCTGACAAAGTTGAACTCTTCGCTCAAATTTTCGCCTCCAACTCAACCCTGGAAGATTCCGGTGTTGTTCCTCCATCTCCTCCTCCCTCTGACTTAATTATGTCTGGAATTAGAATCTCTTCCAAAGAAGTTTTTTCCTGCCCTATATGGGCTCAATTCTAGGAAGACTTACGGTTCTGATGGAGTCCCTCCTGTTGTTCTCAAGAACTTTGCTTCTGTGTTGAAACCCTGCCTGTGCAAACTCACTCTTTGTCTTTCATCTGGTACTTTTCCTTCCTGCTCGAAGTTAGCTTTCATTCAGCCTGTCTCAAAGAAGGGTGACCGCTCTCAATCCTCCAACTATCGTCCAATTGCTTTGATTTCTTGCTTTTCTGAAGTTTTTGAATCTATCCTTAATAGGAAGATTCTTAAACATCTCTCTTCCACAATCTTCTCTCGATCGTCAGTATAGATTCCGCAAGGTACGCTCTACTGGCGATCGTCTTGTATATATCTCTCACTCTTGGTTATCCTTCTTTCCGGATTTCGGTGAAACCTTTGCTGTTGCCCTACACATATCAAAAACTTTTGGTGAAGTGTGGCACAAATCCTTAATTTCGAAACCGCCCTCTTTCGGGTTCTATATCTCTATCTGTGCCTTCATCTCTAATTTCCTTTCTGGCCGATCTAGAATTGTAGATGGCCACTATTCCTCTCCTAAAGCTATTAATAGTGGTGTTTCTTAGAGCTCTGTCCTGTCACCCACTCTTTTCCTTTTATTTATCAATGATCTATGAAATTGCACTTCCTGTCTTATTCACTTCTATGCCGACAATTCCACTCTTCACTTCTCCACCTGCTTCACATAGCGTCCCTCTCAATAGTCTCTCTATGCTTCGCGTAGGACGGTTGTGGTACACCTGACCGTTGATCTTTCTGCCACCTCTGATTGGGGCAGAGAAAACCTTGTTGCTTTCTTCAATGTCTCAAAAACTCAGTTCCTTCATCTGTCTACTCATCACAATCTCGCAACAATAATTACGTGTACACGATGGATGATAGGGATTTAGCGAGCGTTGACGAGGAAGTAGATTTAGGCGTACGCGTAACTAAAGATTTAAAGGTTAGGAACCAGTGCCTGGAGTCTTGCGCAAAAGCTAATAGGATGTTAGGCTTCATAGTGCGTAATTTCGAATTTAAATCGAAGGATATATATTGCCCCTTTACAAGTCCTAGTCAGGCCTCATTTGGAATATGCCGTTCAGTTTTGGTGCCCGTACTTGCGTGAGGATATTGATAGGTTAGAAAGGGTTCAGCGTCGTGCCACGAAACTTATTCCGGCATTGCGCAATAAGCCTTATGAAGATAGGATTAAAGTGTTAGACTTGTATTCACTCGAAACTAGGAGATTAAGGGGGGAGCTTATTGAAGTTTTCAAAATCGTTAATAACATCGATAACGTAAATTTTGACAAATTGTTCACTTTCGATAATAGTAATACTCGCAATAACGGATTCAAGTTGCGTGCAGACGTTTCATTACTAATATCGCTAAAAACTTCTTTACGTTTAAGTAATTGATAAATGGAATAATCTTCCCGCGTCAGTCGTTCATTCTACCAGCGTTAATGTGTTTAAGAACCGTCTTGACAGACATTTTAAAAATATTAACGTTGTTTAAATTAAAAAAGAAAGTTAACAACAGGAGCTCTGGTGGTGGTGCTCGAGGATGAGTCTGTTGACGATGAATGCCAGCTTGTGACATGCCAGCGTGATGCCATCAATAAAAAAAAAAAAAAAAAAAATTAGACTAACACGAATGTAGATGTAGCTCATAGCGTAAACTAACCCACTTTTTGTTTAACTTTACCTACTTTTTTTTTTTTCTATCCTCCTTACTTTGCATGTCTCTAACTCTTTTCTTGCATGTTTAGTTTGCATGGTATGACAGTGAGTTAAGACTGTGTTTGCATGGTTTGTAAGCGTTCTTATTTTACTTCTTTTCATCTTTCACCCCCTCCTATATTCTCCGACTATTTTTCTGACTTGTCGGCAGTGGCCGGCGGATGATGATGGTGAGACTTTTTCCCTCTTTTTCTGAATGAATGTTAACCCACGAATGATAGGTGTTGCTCCTTACTTACCCTTATTCTCCTCTCTTCTCTTAACCCCCTACTCTCTCCTTTCTCTTGGGCTAGCCTTAGAGTGGATCTTAGGGTCTTTGTTAGCCTTAGCTTCTGTAGATCTGTAGATCCCCTTACCTTCAACAGTATACAACTCAATCCCTCCTTTTCTCATAACATTCTTGGCGTTTTCTTTTCTCGTGATTTTTCCTAAAAAAAATCACATATACTCTTTCTAAGATAGCTTTTGAGAGGTTCGGTGTGCTGTACCGCTTCCACGATTTCTTCACCTCAACTCAGTTGCTGTCTCTGTACAGGGGTCTTGTCCGCCACTGCATGGAGTACGCTTCTCATGTGCCGGGTTGCTCAACCAACACGGCTGTACATGACCAGGTGGAATCAAAGGCTTTTCATGTCATTACTGACCATTTTCAATCCCCCTCTCTTCGCCGCAATGTTGCCACACTCTCATCTTCACTATCGCTATTATAACAGACACTCCTTTTCTGAACTCTCTAATCCTAGATAGGTATTCACGGGTCCCACAGACAGACCCAACACGAATTCATTTCTGACCTATGGTTTCCTATTAAGGGTTAATTGTATGCCGCCTCCTTTAAGTAGAGCATGCAGCACCAGACTTTCTACACATTATCATTCCTCTTCTGTCCAACTCTCTAATGCAAAGATTAATAGGTATTTTCAGTCTTTCATCTACTCAACCAGTCAGCTCTTGAACGATCTTCCTCAATTAATGTTTCAAACGCAGAGTATCTGGAACACCTTGGACCTTGGGAAGAGTTTATGCGGGCATTCGTCTTTGGCCCCTCCTTCCTGCATAAAAAAAAAAAAATTACTGAACATCGCCCTTCATTGTGTTATTTAATAAGTTATTTTGATGTGTAAAGTCTGTTTTTTAGACACCCTTTATAAAGAATAGAGAATAAAACAACTGAAGAAATGCTAACAACCTTGGAAGAAAAAACGCTGAGAATTTTAGAAAAACATGCTCCGAAATCACAGCCAAAAGGAAAAAGGAGATGGCTAGAGAGGCAAAAGAGAAGAATATTCCGCAAAAGAAGGAGAGTGGAGGCGAAGTTAGCCAACTGTGGAGAAAATGCCAGGAAAGTAATACAAGGAAAGCTGGGGTATTGATAGGGAAATACAAGCCCTGATTAAGGACCATACAGAGAGGGAAGAGGAAAAGGCGGTAGAAACAATAAAGGAAATCCAAAATACTTCTATAGCTATGCGAAAAAGAAAACAAAAATGCGCGCCGCTATTGGACCCTTAAGGAAGAGAAATAATGAACTAACCGACGATCCAAAAGAAAATCTGAAACATTGAGAGCCCAATATGAATCAGTTTTTAGTACTCCAAAAAGTGACAAAGCGATACCTGACATGATGCATTCTTTGAAGAGAAATTGCAAGGAGAGTGTATAACAGACTTTAATTTTACCCTAGAAGATGTAGCGAGACGAATGAGACAAATGAAACCACATTCAGCTGCAGGTCCGGACAACTGGAACGCATTATTAATTAAAAACTGTAAAAATGAAATAGTTACACCTTTGTTAGATATAGAGAAGAGCCCTAGACACTGGGAAAATATCGAGCTTCTTGAAAAGAGCAAACATTGTCCCTATATATAAAGGAGGGAACAGATCTCAAGCAAAGAACTATAGACCAGTGTCATTGACGTCCCACCTCACCAAAGTATTTGAAAGAATAGTTAGAGGGAAAATTTATGATTTCTTGGGAGACACTGGAAAGATTCAACGAAAATCAACATGGATTCCGATCAGGTAGATCATGCCTATCACAACTAATAGAACACTACAACAATATCCTAGATGCCCTGGAAGGCAATGACAACTACGATGTCATATACACAGATTTTGCTGAAGCTTTCGACAAATGTGATCACGGTATAATAGCACATAAATGAAATATATGAAAATAACAGGCAAAGTGGGAAAATGGATCTACAACTTCCTCAGAGAATGTCTACAGGTCGTCAAAATTCAAGGTATATCCTCCTCAGAATCGGAAGTACGCAGCTCAGTACCACAAGGGACAGTATTGGCCCACTCCTGTTCATTATCATGCTAACAGACATAGACAGCGGAGTGAACAGCAACGGTATAGTAAGATCCTTTGCAGACGATACAAAGATCAGCAGAAAAATCAGCGATGTAAATGAAGTGGAGGCCTTGCAGAGGGACACGAACAAAATATACAAATGGTCAGAAGACAACAACATGACATTAACACCGAGAAATTTCAGCTCTTGAGATATGGTAGAAAAGAGGAACTTGAACAGACTGCATATTATGTTCCAGATAGACAGGAAATTCAGAGAAACACGAAAGCGATCGATCTGTGGGTAATAATGACCGATGATGCGAAATTCGAAACACAAAATCAGATAGCGATAAATAAAGCAAAAAGAGTCGCGGGAGAAGTACTAAGAACGTTCAAAAGAAGGGACAGAAGAGTAATGATTCCCCTGCTAAAAACGCTGATTATACCAAAACTTGAATACTGCTCAGTTTTGATGTCCCCATATAAAAAGGAAGAAACTAATAAACTAAAAGAAACGCAGACACATTTTACAGCCAAGACTGATGGCTGCAAAGAACTTGACTACTGGGAAAGATTACATAAACTAAATCTGTACTCCCTGGAAAGATTATGTAAACTAAATCTGTACTCCCTGGAAAGAGGAAGAGAGGTACACCATGATCTGCATATGGAAAATGATCGAAAAATTGGTACCAAACCTAAAATTAAACCCAATTACCATTCAAACAACACTGGAAAATAGGAAAGGCAGAATGTGTAGTGTTCCCAAATTAAAGGCCCGGCAAGGGACCTCCTCAACACTGAAAGAAAATAGCTTGGTTGTCAGGGGGCCAAGAATTTTTAACCAGCTTCCAAAGGACCTCAGAAACGCTACAGGGGTCAAAGTTAGATGCCTGGCTCAGGACGGTACCAGATGAGCCGGGTGTACCTGGCTATGTGTGGTGGAGAGCGCAAGAAAGCAACTCGCTCCTCCACCAAGCCAGACCTAGAAGCCGGGCCACCAGCTTGACCGCGTGAAGAGACCAACGTACGGAACAGCAACAAGGTTAACAATGTTGTGTGTGTATCGAAGCTATTGACTTCTCCTTAGGGAAACGGAGCTTACAAATGAAAAGAAGGACCAACAAACAGCAAACATTTTCGTTTATTTTTTGTACTTCAGACGTTTCGACGAACCTTTTGTCATCATCACTGAAGTATAAATCTTAAAACCTTAAAACAAAAAATAAGAATAAATAATTAAAATTACATCAATACAAAAGAAAATTAAAATCATTAAAATTAAATTAAATTAAAATTACCTAAACTGGTAAATACACACATTACGTCAACCTTTACATCCGGCAGATAGTGAGAGAAACTGTACTGTATGAATGTCAGTTACATTGAAAGTTATGATATAGACATGAAAGTTGGTTAGTTAGAAGAGCTGTAATTTGTAAGGTGAACTATTGTTGTTAATGGAAGGTTTGTTTCTATAGATGTACAAAAATTCTAAAATTTGGAGTTCTAGAGTTAGAGAGAGAAATATTGTCCTTAGGTTTAAACTTTGATCTACCTCATAAACTAAATTTTTATACATATTTCTCTGGTTTGGAAAATCTTCTCATTAATATTAGAATTGTGAGATCCGACCAAATTTCTCGTTTCATAACTTAGTAAAACAAATGGAGAGTATCTCTCTTAAGAATTTTTATAATTTTAAACCCCATAAAGTGTTTTCCCCCTTTTTAATAAACAAGATTTTAAAATTCTTAATAATTTGAAAAAGGATAGCTCTGTCATCATAATAAGACCGGATAAGGGTAAAGGAGTAGTGTTACTTGATTCAACAGTTTATACATCAATAGAATGGAGACAAATTTGTCGGATAAGTCTAAATTTAAAAGGGTAAAAGAATGTTTTGTCTAAATTACTAAAACTCGAAGATAAACTTAATAGGTTTTTGCGTAAATTAAAAAACAGTAATATTATCGATGACAATACATAATTTTTTGTTTGCTTCTGGTTCTAATCCAGGAATTCTAGACGGTTTACCCAAAGTTCATAAGCCAAATTTCCCACTAAGACCTATTCTTTCAGTCTGTGGCACATTCAATTATAACAGCCAAATTTTTGTTCCCTTACTTTCAAAACTTACCTATAATGATTATTCATTAACAGCTCGTTTGATTTTGCTAAGGATATAAAAGAGATCAATCATGCCGATTTCCTTACTATGGCCAGTTTTGATGTCTCATCATTATTTACTAATGTCTCGTTAAAAGAAACATTAGATATCATACTGAATAAGTTATTCACTACTAGTAATACTCTTATTAATGGCCTCACTCAGTCTCAATTTAAAAATCTCCTCGAATAGCGTGTTTTGATCATCTTTTCTTATTTAATAGTAACCTTTACAGCCAAATTGATGGGTAGCTTTGTGTTCCCCGTTGAATCCAACACTAGCAAACGCATTTCTTTGCCATGACGAAGAAATTTGGTTGAAAAGTTGTTCCAATAGTTTTAAACCCGTATATTACAGAAAATACGTGGATGACACTTTCTTAATATTTAAACATCCTTCACACGTAAAACTTTTTCTTCATTATTTAAACAAACAACATATTAATATTAAGTTTACCTTTCCTGGATGTTCTAGATAAATGAGCTAATGACAAGTTCCAGACCTCACTCTTTAGAAAACAAATTTTTACTGGTTTGGGAACCAATTATATATATATAATTATTTAAGTTGTATATTTTATAAATATAAAACCAGCGCTATACTAACATTATTAACAAGAAGTTACCGAATTTGTTCAGATTACTTTTCATTAAACGAAGAATTTAAATTTTTAAGACAGTACTTTATTAATAATTACTATCCTTCTAATCGTTTTGATAACCAATTAAAGAATTTTTTAAAAACACTTTTAATACTAAACTCCCCATAACCACAGTACAAAAAGAAACCAGATATATTAAGTTACCTTTTTATGGTTATTTATCATTATGTATTCGAAATGAAGTATCCAAACTACTTAGTCTAGTTATCCCCAAATAAATTTTAGATTCGCCCTCGTCAACCTACTTAAATTACCAAATTTTTCAAAGTTCAAAGACAAATTCCTCAAAACTATATGCCCTAATGTTGTTTATAAATATACGTGTGAAAGCTGTAAGGCTGCGTATATCGGCAGTACTCAACTCCAACTGGAGGTACGCCTTTCTCAACATTTGGGTTTATCAGTCCGTACCAACCGTCCCCTCAGTAGCCCACCACAATCCGCAATTAAAAATCATAGTAATGATAACAACCATCCCCTTCACAAAACTCAGTTCGAAATTCTAACAAAAACCAATAACCTTATAAAACTGCGAATTTTAAAATCTTTGTACATCTATAGAAACAAACACTCCATTACTGTTAGAAAATCTAGAAGAGGAAGAACCATTGTTGTCCCAAGGCGATATGATGACTAAGCTGATTGATGCAGCATTGCTTGTATATATTAAGTTAAGGTGTATATATATCCATCTCATAATTGTAAGGTTAGTGAAAAATTAACTTAATTTAGAGGTAGCATTTTTGAGCTCTTGTGGCATCATTGTTTGGTCACACTGTTGGCATCATTTTGGGGCGCTGCGCGTTCTTTCTACTCGTTTGGGGATGTCGTACGTACAGGGTGTGGTCTGTTAGAGAGCTCTCTTGCAATTCAGTTTGGTTGTTTAGATACAAGATTGTTGCATCGTGCAATAGTCCAGGTTGCGTTGTTGTTGCAAGGTTGAGAAAGAAGACCATAAATAGTACCCCTTTTGTTTATATTAAATTCCTGTAACAAAGGTCTAAGGTAGGCCCGCATCGAGTCAGCAACCCTGAGGTAGGACCTAATAGGATCTCAAATCCGTAAGTTTTAATTTTAGCTTAACTTGGGCTGTAGGTAGCACTGGCCCTTTAGAATTTGGCCGTTCACGGCTCAGCTGGGATTTTGAACCCAACAAATAAATAAAATAACAATTACCAACAATAGTTCATCTTACAAATTACAGTTCTTCTAACTAACCAACCAACGTACTTTCATAGATATATCCAGTAGCGGATTATAATGGGGGCAAAGGTGGCATTTGCCCCCGGCACCAGATGCTGACCAACCCCAAGAAACTATGTAAACGCTATAATCTACCGTTGAAATAATTGGTCGACCGTGAGGAAGAAAAAAAATTCTAGATTCCGCTTCTACAAAACCTAGTTTAGTATCCCATTTATGTGAACAAAGTATACATTTTCTGTAATCACATCTTTGTTTTTTTGTTTTGTTTTCTGTTAATCGATCCCAGTCAGCTGATCACATCACTCATGTATGCAGTGGCGGTCCTAGCTTACATGACGCCCTGGGCGAACCTCACCTTCAGCGCCCCCCCCCCCCTGTTCGCCAACACACACACATTCGAATCCCCCCAAAATAAAGGACAGACATAACTCTTTCACAAAATAACTTTTTATTGGACTAATTGTTGGAACTTCAGAACCAAAACAAAGACTCAAATTTCTGAATTTTACAAATCCTTCATCACGTAAATAGAATAACTCACTTAAGAGAATGTAATTATGATACTATGAACAGGAAAAATACAAATTAAATTGCACAACTGCCATAAATAAACTAGAGAACCAAATTTCTAAATTGTACAAATGCTCTATCACATAAATAGAATAAGACACTTAAGAGAGGGTAATTATTATGCTACACTTTGAACAAGAAACAAAATATATTGCACCACAGCACAACTGCCATCTAAAGCCTGACTCTTCTTACCTTCCTTGATGCAAAGTCATTGATCTTTTATTATTTATTTTATTTTATTTTTTATTTTTATTTATTTCTTTATTTATTTATTCTTATTTTTATTTTTTTTGCAGGCGCTCATGCCGCCCCTCCACAAATGCCGCCCTGTGCGGCTGCCCATATTGCCCATATGAGGAACCGCCACTGCATGTATGATGTATCAGGTAAAGAATTGTGTTTTTCTAGTGACACCGGCCCAAAATATTCATTGCCCCCGGCCCTAACAATGCTTAATCCGGCCCTGGATATATCATACCTTCCAATGTAACTGACTGACATACAAGGTTGAAGTAATCATTGTGTATTTACCAGTTGAAGTAATTTTAATTTAATTTAACTTAATTTTAATGATTTTAATTTTCTTTTGTATTGATGTAATTTTAATTATTTATTCTTATTTTTGTTTTAAGGTTTTAAGATTTATAATTCACTGATGATGACAAAAGATTCGTCGAAACGTCTGAAGTACAAAATAAACGAAAATGTTTGCTGTTGTGTTGGCTCTTCTTTTCATATATATATATATATATATATATATATATATATATATATATATATATATATATATATATGCAGGGCGTCCCAAAAAAATGTATACACACTTTAAATACTTATAAAGGCAGTGTTTATTACAATACATTTCATTTTCAAAATGTAATAGAATCTACAGACATTATTTAATTGTTTTATCAACGCCTGTTTTCAAACTGACGTCCGTTCTGGTCCAGGCACTGCTGATAACGCGAAGCAATGGAATCGCAAACATCACGAAACATTTCGTTTGGTATTTGTGTGCATTCTCGTTCAATGGCTACTCTCAATTCAGCGACTGTTGCAGGTTTTATAGCGTAGACTTTGTCTTTTAAGTATCCCCATAAAAAAAAGTCTAGTGGTGTGAGGTCTGGTGAACGCGGAGGGTATTCTACGAAACCCCTTCGTCCAATCCACATCCACATCGTGCCAAGTACCACTCGCAATACTCCACTCTTCGGTCCGGATCATCATCTTCATTAATAGCATGGACTAATCTTGGAATGTAACTTTTCCATTGACAGCGCTTCAAAATGCGTTGGACAGACGATTCTGAAATTCCTACCTCACGACTCGCTTGCCGCACAGATTTTCTTGGACTTTGGTGATACGTTTCCAGTACTCTTTCTTGCTTTGTGGGGCTTGTCGATGTCCGTGGTCTTCCGGAACGCTTCTTGTGGACATTCTGAACAGTTCCATCGGCTTCAAACTTATCTCTAATTCGAGTGATGGTAAGTCGCGTTGGTGGATCTGTTTGAAACTCCCTCCTAAACTGTCTTTGCACTTCACTGCGTTTTCACACTTCCAGTAGCATTTTAGAATGAATTTCCTTTGTTCAAAGCTTAGTCTGACTGCCATTATTAATTCTAATGGGTTTAACTTGGAAAGAAAGAAACATCAATTGAGCTATCAGCTGTTAAAGTGTGTATACATTTTTTTGGGACGCCCTGTATATATATATATATATATATTACTTTTCATACCTAAACGCCTCTCCCACCACAATGACACCCTTTACTTCCCTCTTTTGCTTCACCAACATTTCAACCTCCACATTCCACCATTCACTGCCCTGTCGTTTATGTCCAACCCCAATCTTCCGTACACCACACACTTTAGTCGCACACTTCAGCACCGCTTCACTAAATATCTGCCACTCCTCTTCCACACCCCTTGTTTCACTCTCTCCCACTCTGCACCATTCCCCATTCAGTCTCTCCAGATACATCCATTCACACTTCCTTTTCCTCAGTTCATTCACTTTCACTACCTCTCTCACAGGCACACTACCCCTCCCTCTTACTCCACGCCCACCACAAACCTTCACTTTCGCCCCCACCAAGAAGTGGTCAGACATTCCACCTACCACTTCTCAACACATTCACATTTAACAACCTTCCTCTAGCAGATATCGTCATCAACACATAATCCATTAGTGCCTTATTACCTCAGACACCACTCATCCAAGTGTACTTGTGTACATCTCTTTAACGAAACCATATATTCCCAATCATCAATTCTCTTTCAGCACACAACTCAACTAACCTTTCCCCACTTCCATTCACACCAGGCACCCCATGCGCTTCAACTATACCCTCAGGGCCTCAATTGGCGCATCCCCCACTCTCGCATTGAAGTTTCCTAGCATGACAACACGGCCCTTCGCATCAAAACTACCCAAACACTCACCCAGTTCATCCCAGAACGCATTCCGTATCTCTTCACTCTTCTCACTCCCAGGTCCATAAGCACTAACAATCACCTCTCTCTGTTGGCCCATTTTCATTCTAACCCACATCAGCCTTGAACTCGCTTCCTTACATTCTTTCATTCATTCCCATAGCCCATCACGTATCAGAAGCACAACCCCCTCCCTTGCCCGTACCCTCTCCCCAACCCCAGACTTTACTTCCTGAACATTCCCGAACCACTCCACACCCTTACCCTTCAGTTTTGTTTCACTCAAGGTCAGGACCTCCAGGCCTCTCTCACAAAACAGAGCACCAATTCCCCTTATCATCATCCTGACCACATCCACGCACATTTAGACCCCGGCTATGCCCCTTCTGTGACCGTTCGTGTTTGTGGAAAGTTATACAGGTGGGAGGGGTTTCCAGTCCCCCGCACCCGTCCCTTATTTTTAGTCGCCTTTCACGATATGCTGAGACCCCGTGGGAAAAATTCTTCAAATCCCCTATCCCCAGGATATATACACACCTCGTTGATGTTCCGTGTGTTGGTCTCTCTTCACACGGTCACACTGGTGGCCTCGCCTCTAGGCCTGGCTTGGTGAAGGAGCGAGTTGCTTTCTTGCGCTCTCCACCGTACATAGCCAGGTACACCCGGCTCACCTGGTACCGTCCTGAACCAGGCATCTAGTCTTCTCTTGAAGACTTTAACTCTGACCCCTGTAACGTTTCCGAGATCCTTTGGAAGCTGGTTAAAAATTATTGGCCCCTGACAACCAAGCTAGTTTCCTTCAGTGTTGAAAAGGTCCCTCGTAGGGACTTTAATTTGGGAACAATACACATTCTGCTTTCCTATTTTCCAGCGTTGTTTGGATGGTAATTGGGTTTAGTTCGAGGTTTGGTACCAGTTTTACGATCATTTTCCATATGTAGATCGGTGTCCGGACAATTCGTCCCTGGACAATTCGTCCCTAGGACAATTCGTCCCCAGACAGTTCGTCCCTAGGACAATTCGTCCCCAGACAGTTCGCCGCGTACAAATAAAATTTATTATCTAAGTTAGGTTTTAGAAAACGTAAAAAACTTCTAATATTTACTATTACATACAGTTACATACAATACATTTTAATAGTAACAAACATTAAAAAACAGATAAAGTGAAAGCATAAAAGGCATTTAAAATTTGAGATTATGGGCAACCCCTTTTAAGAACTGAAGCTTATGTATCGAGTCATACTTTTCTATTAATTTTAGTATACGACTATCTAGATCTCTGTATTTTTTCTTTTTAAAAACGACTTCCCCCTGAAGAAATTTCTGCATTTTGCTTCTCGCCAAACCTTCTTCGCGTCGTAACACGTCTATAAGAGTTCATATATTGGGGTGGATTGCGCTCACCGCACGATTCAGGGCACTGTGAAAAGCTTCTAAGCCGTTTATGGTACGGGGTTAGGTTAGGTTAGGTTTTTACTTGTTTTAAAGCCTAACTTAAATAATAATTTTTAATTTATGAAGGTTTTATGAAGAAAAAGTTGCCGAGTGTCTCTTACTTTTATTTTGAAGACGACGAGTACTAAGTTAAGATCATATTACAATTTAAAACTTAAAAATTAATTTTGTAGGCGACGTACTGTCCGGGGACGAATTGTCCTAGGGACTAATTGTCCGGCGACGAATTGTCCGGCGACGAATTGCCCTCGCACCATGTAGATCATGGTGTACCTCTCTCTCCTTCTTTCTAGGGAGTACAAATTTAGTTTACGTAGTCTTTCCCAGTACTTGAGCTCTTTGCAGCCATCAATCTTGGCTGTGAAGAGTCTCTGAGTTTCTTCTAGACTATTAGTTTCTTCCTTTTTATATGGGAACGAAACTGAACAGTATTAAATTTTTTGTATAATCAGTGTTTTTAGTAGGGTAATAATTCCTGTCCTGTCCATTCTTTTGAACGTTCCTTAGTACCTGTCCCGCGACTCTTTTTGCTTTATTTATCGCTATCTGATTATATATATACAGGGTGTTTGAAAACTTCCTGTACAAATTGTAATGGGGGATAGGCAACACCAAGACAAACCCTTTTCGTCTATAAGTGTATGTCCGCTGACGTCACCATTCGGCGCGAGAGGCGCCGCTGCAATTGGCTAAAAGGTGAAGTGGGCTAGACTCGCGCTTGCCGCGGGCATTCTTAAATCGGACGTAGTACGCGTAACATGGAGCGCTTCACGACTGCTGAGATGGCTGACATGCATATGGTGTATGGGGCTGCCAATGGAAACGGAAGAGCTACTGTGAAGTTGTTCCGACAGCGCTTCCCAAACAGACGTGTGCCAAACCACCAAACGTTTGCGCATTTGCATCGGCGACTGCGAGAAACTGGAACATTCCATGCAAACATGCATGACACTGGTCGGGAGAGAAACGTGCGCACTCCTGACATGGAAGAAGAAATCCTACGGCGATTTGAGGACAATCCAAGCGCAAGCACGCAACGTGTTGCACGTATCCTCGGTGTGAACCACGACCTGGTCTGGAGAGTGTTGCATGAGCAGCAACTTGCCATGGACGATACCCGCCCAAACATTGACGGCGAACCGTTCTTGATGAGCATGCACCCGTGTAGCATGTGGATTTGCGTGCGCCCACACGTGAGAATTGTGCATGTTAAACACACCCTCACGTGTGAAACAGGCCTCATCTGAGAACAGCACATAAGCCGGAAAATTAGGCTGCACCGCTGTCTGCTGCAGAAACCAGCGTGCGAATTCCACACGAAGAGGGTAATCCCGAGGTTGTAATGCCTGGACACTCTGACGATGAAACGGATGTAACTGCTGCTCGTGCAACACTCCCCAGACCAGGTCGTGGTTCACACCGAGGATACGTGCAACACCTCGCGTGCTTGCGCTTGGATTGTCCTCAAATCGCCGTAGGATTTCTTCTTCCATGTCAGGAGTGCGCATGTTTCTCTCCCAACCAGTGTCATGCATGTTTGCATGGTGTTAGAAAATCTAGAAGAGGAAGAACCATTGTTGTCCCAAGGCGATACGATGACTAAGCTGATTGATGCAGCATTGCTTGTATATATATTAAGTTAAGGTGTGTATATATATCCATCTCATAATTGTAAGGTTAGTGAAAAATTAACTTAATTTAGAGCTAGCATTTTTGAGCTCTTGTGGCATCATTGTTTGGTCACACTGTTGGCATCATTTTGGGACGCTGCGCGTCTTTTCTACTCGTTTGTGGAAGGTCGTACATAAAGGTGTGGTTTGATAGAGAGCTCTCTTGCAATTCAGTTTGGTTGTTTAGATACATGATTGTTGCATCGTGCAATAGTCCAGGTTGCGTTGTTGTTGCAAGGTTCAGAAAGAAGACCACAAATAGTACCCTTTTGTTTACTTTTTAAGTTCATGTAATTTAAGGTCTAAGGTAGGCCCGCATCGAGTCAGCAACCCTGAGGTTACCCTGAGGTAGGACCTAATAGGATCTCAAATCCGTAAGTTTAATTTAGCTTAACTTGGGCTTTAGGTAGAACTTGCCCTTTAGAATTTGGCCATTCACGCCTCAGCTGGGATTTCGAACCCGACAAATAAATAAAATAACATGGTCCTTCAGAACCGGATTTCTACCCCAAGACTGAGTCAGTGACCATTTTTCGGCAAAGTTCTGATTGTGCAAATTGTATCCCAAGTTAGGCCTAGACGGGTTGAGTATTATTGAGTTAAGGTCCCAGGGTAAAGTTTGGTCGCCCAATTGCGAAACTTGGCCAGTCGTCTGTCGTTTTTTGGCCTACTTTTTTTCCGGTTTGGTTAATTTTGGGTTATTATTGAATTAAGGTCCCAGGGTAAAGTTTGGTCGCCCAATTGCTAAACTTGGCCAGTCGTCTGTCGTTTTTTGGCCTACTTTTTTTCCGGTTTGGTTAATTTTGGGTTATTATTGAGTTAAGGTCCCAGGGTAAAGTTTGGTCGCCCAATTGCGAAACTTGGCCAGTCGTCTGTCGTTTTTTGGCCTACTTTTTTCCGGTTTGGTTAATTTTGGGTTATTATTGAATTAAGGTCCCAGGGTAAAGTTTGGTCGCCCAATTGCGAAACTTGGCCAGTCGTCTGTCGTTTTTTGGCCTACTTTTTTTCCGGTTTGGTTAATTTTGGGTCATTATTGAATTAAGGTCCTGGGGTGGAAAATTTGGTATTCCATACTGGTGTTTGGTTAGTACCCCACTCAGCAATTCAGTTTATTTGAAAGTAAAATTTGCGTTTGATCAGTTTGGTTAAGTATTTCTGCCAATTCAGCTCATTTGGTATTGAGCCCAAGGGTTGTTTACATTGAAGATGAGTGCATCTGAATTGAACAAATTTATAAAAAGGAGAAGTGCCTACAAAGGTCTAATTACAAAGGTCATTGCCACTATAGATTCTGCCATAGAGCAAGAGGATTTACGCTTAGTGACTGCGAAGCTTGCCATATTAGAAACTAAAAAGGTTGCTCTAAGTGAGGTAAATGTTAAAATTGAGGCTCTTATAGAAGAGGATGAAATAGAAAATAACATAATTTACTTTGAAGAGATTATTGATGATATGATTAACGTAGGCCTCCGAGCAAAAGAGTTTAGCAGCTCAGTACAGTTAGAGACCAGGTCTAATAATGAAACACAACACTCAACAAATGATGCTTGTGAAGTTAAGGTTAACAGATCTGTAGTTCAATTACCGAGGCTTGTACTCAAAACATTTTCTGGGAGTATTCAGGAATGGCAAGGATGGGCAGACAGTTTTCAATCAGCAGTTCATTCTAGTCAAGTGTTAAGTGCCGTGGAGAAGTTTAATTATTTGCGGTCCCTCTTGGAAGGGGAGGCAGCAAAGACTATAGCCGGATTAGCATTAACAGAGGCTAATTATAATGTGGCTTGGGATATATTAAAGAAACGGTTTGGTAAGCCAGAGATCTTAATTAAAAGCCACCTCCGTGCACTTTTAACTATACCTCCTGTTAATAATCCTAATAGTGTCAAGGAGTTACGGCAGTTATATGATGAATTTGAAATTAGAACTAGGTCCCTGGACAACTTGGGTGTAGGAATGGAAAAGTATGGTATAATGTTGGTTCCTACACTGGAGTCTAAATTGCCTAGCTCAATTTTGCTTGAATTAAGTAGGGGACACTCTGCAGAACATGTGTACATCCCCCTTCAGCAGATGTTAAGTCTTTTAGGCACAGAATTAGCAAGACGAGAGGGAGTTGAGTTTGCACAGTGGATGGTAAACAAGAGGACAAAGGCAGGCACAGCACCAAAGTTTCCACAAAAAGGAATAGCCCAGGTACAGTGTCAGCTCTACATGCCTCCTCTGAGAATAAATTAAAGGGAATCAAGGAATGTATATTTTGCGAAGGCAACCACAAGTCATATAAATGTGAGGTGGCTGAGGCCTTACCCTTTGAGGAGAGAAAGGACAGGGTAACTAAGTCCACAGCATGTTTTAAATGTTTTTTGAAAGGTCATAGAGCAAGGTTTTGTAAGTTTAAAATTTTGTGCAAAAAATGTCATGGTAGGCATCAGCCATTATTGTGTGAAAACACTCTTAGTAGGCCTACACCAGAAGTAGAGACATCAGTGGCAAATGCCACTGCTATGCAAGGGAGTAAAAGTAAAGGGGGATTATTGCAAACAACTGCAGCCTTATTAATTGGGAATGAGGGAGAAGCTACTGTAAGAGTGTTGTTTGATAGTGGTAGCCAGTGTAGTTTTATTAAGACCAGAATTTCCAGAAAATTGAAGTTTAAAGAACTTAAGAGGGAAAATTTAAGAATTTCTGGGTTTGGGGGTTCCGTTCAAAACCGAACCAAATTTAAGAAGGTAGAAGTTCTGGTTAAAGGGTTGTTACCGCAAAGTCCCACTATCAAAGTCCCACTATCAAAGTCCCACTATCAAAGTCCCACTATCAAAGTCCCACTATCAAAGTCCCACTATCAAAGTCCCACTATCAAAGTCCCACTATCAAGGTCCCACTATCAAGGTCCAAGCTGTAGAGATTGAGGAACTTTGTGCTCCAGTCACTACTTGTTTAGATATGGCATGTGTCCAAGAATTGCAAGTTAAAGGAATTAATTTGGGCAATAATAAGTTTGAGGGAACAGAAGATATTAGTCTTTTGATTGGAGCTGACTATTATTGGGACTTCATCACTGGTAATATTGTCCGTACATCTCAAGGCCCAGTAGCTATTGAAAGTAAGCTAGGCTGGATGCTACATGGTAGTTATTGCAATGAAATGGAAGTTAAGGCTCTCTTTGTTAAGATTGAGGAGAACAGCCATGGTCTGGAAAGGCATTTGAAAGCGTTTTGGGAACTTGAATCTATTGGTATAAAGGACAACCAGGCAAGTACAGTGAACAATGATGTTTTAGAGCACTTTGAAAAAGGGATTGGGTTTAGAGATGGTTGCTATGAAGTTGGCCTACCATGGAAGGATTCTTGCAAACCCGGTTCAAACCTTCAGCTAGCTAATCGGAGGTTGGAGACTTCATTGTACAGGCTAAGAAAAAATGAGGAGTTGTTAATTGAATACGATGAGGCCATCCTAAGTTATGTAAGGGAGGGCTATGCTGAAAAGGTGCAAGGTGAGCTGGTGAGCCAGGAGGCACATTATCTGCCACACCATGCAGTGGTACGGCGAGACAAAACTACCACCAAACTGAGGGTAGTTTTTGATGGCTCAGCCAAGGACAAAGGTGGTGTGTCCTTGAATGACTGTTTGGATGCTGGGCCAAATTTAAATGCAGATTTATTTTCCTTGTTACTGAGATTCAGGTTTGGTAGAGTAGCATTGACTGCAGATGTGAAGCAAGCCTTTTTGCGGATAGTTAAAACCAGAGGACAGAGATGCAGTAAGGTATCTGTGGGTGGATACGAAAGACTTGTTGGAAAATGAACCTAAGGTTCAAGCATATAGAATGAAGTCAGTGTTGTTTGGCCTCAGCTCTAGTCCATTTCTGTTGGCAGCTACTATGCAGTACCATTTTAAGAAATATTCTGAAGTCTATCCTAACACTATTGAACACATAAGGAAAAATTTTATGTTGATGATTTGCTATGTTCCGTGGATAATACAGAAATGGCTAAACAGATATTCATGGAGGCTAGAGCTATAATGAGGGAGGCTGGCATGGAGCTCAGAAAATGGCAGACCAATCATTCGCAATTACAAGAGTTTATGAGTCATTCCTCTGTAGTACCTGATGCAGCAGAAAGTATTGAGGATTCTGGTATTAAGGAGTTGTGGGCAATAGACGCAAAGGTGCTAGGCATCGTTTGGCAGCAAGATGATGATTTGTTTACCTTCAATGGGAAATCTTTAGTAGAGCTGGCCGAGAATGAGACAAGGTGGACAAAACGTACAGCTCTTAGTTTGGCTTCGAAGGTCTTTGATCCTCTTGGATTCCTGGCTCCATTTGTGATAAAGTCAAAAATTTGGTTTCAGAGCCTCTGGGAAATTGGACTTGGTTGGGACCAAGAGTTACCTGATCATATGGTGGTAAGGTGGAAATATTGGTTCAAAGAATTGGCACATCTTGGAGACATTGAAATCCCAAGATGGTACTTTGGAGAGTTGAACAATAGTCCAGACAATTTGGAGCTGCACATCTTTTGTGATGCAAGTGAGGAAGCCTATGCAACTTGTATTTATATAAGAGGCGCATTGCAAGAAGAAGTAAGTTGCAGGTTGGTTGCGGCAAAGAGTAGAGTAGCACCTTTGAAAAGGCTTTCGGTTCCAAGGTTGGAATTGATGGGTGCCGTTATTGCTAGTCGGCTTGCAATTACAGTACGAAAGTCTTTGACCCTCTATGAAATTCCAAGCTATTATTGGACAGACTCCACTATAGTTTGGCACTGGTTAAGAAGTCAGGCAAGGAAATGGAAACCATTTGTTGCCAATAGGGTGGAGGAAATTCAAGCGCACACAGATCCCAAGCAATGGAAGCATTGTCCAGGCATCCAAAACCCCGCTGATTTACCAACACGAGGAATTTCGGTGAAAGATCTTTCACAATCAAGTTTGTGGTGGAATGGGCCAGAGTGGCTAAAACTTGGAAGTGAAAACTGGCCTTCTAATCAGCCTATTGTAGGAGAATGCCAGGCTGAAGAAGCATGGGTGAGTGAGGTGAGAAAATGCGCTGTGAACAGTTGTCAAGTTATGCAGCAGGACCCCATATTGAGGCTTGAGGACATTAGCAGTCTGAAAAGATTGTTAAGAGTGACAGCATGGGTATATAGATTTACCAACAACATTAAGGGAGAAACTAGAAGGGGTTTCCCAAATAAAATCATATCGGATAATGCAAAAACCTTCAAAAAGGCTGCAAAGGAACTCCAAGAAATTTGGTCCTTGCTAAAAGAGGAAGGATTCCAATCCTACTTTTCACACCAAGGGGTACAGTGGGAGTTTATTGTTGAGAGAGCACCATGGTGGGGAGGATTTTGGGAAAGGCTAGTGAGAAGTGTAAAGTGTCCATTAAAGAAACTTTTAGCTAATGCTCATTTGAGCAAAGAAGAATTCTCTACTGTTTTATGTGAAGTAGAAGCAATGGTGAACAGTAGGCCTATCACTTTTGTTTACAACAGTAGGCAGGATGCAGAGCCATTGACACCAAATCATTTTCTTTGTGGTAAACGATTAACATCAAACCCCAGTGTGCCAGAAGACTTGCAGCCCATCCAGAGCACTCAAGGAGAGTTAACCAGACGGTTCAGGTACCTTGAAGAGCTACAAGATCAGTTATGGAAGAGGTGGCAGATGGAATACTTGCCAGAACTCAATTATTACCCATCAGGCAAGGTAAAGGGCTCCAATGCAAATTGTATCAAGGTGGGAGAAGTGGTAATGATTGGGGATGAAAGACCAAGGCAATGCTGGAAGCTTGGCATAATTGAAGAGTTGTTTGTTGGCAAAGACAATTTAGTTAGGTCTGCACTGGTAAAGACTTCAGGAGGAAAGTTAGAGAGACCTATACAAAAACTCTATGCTTTAGAAATCAGCAAAAACACAGATAGTCAAGATGAAACATTTGAGTTACAGCCTCATGAAGAAGGCTTGGCTAACCTTGCAGAAGGTAATGACAACAATGCCTCTTCGGTGGGGGGTGTTAGAAAATCTAGAAGAGGAAGAACCATTGTTGTCCCAAGGCGATACGATGACTAAGCTGATTGATGCAGCATTGCTTGTATATATATTAAGTTAAGGTGTGTATATATATCCATCTCATAATTGTAAGGTTAGTGAAAAATTAACTTAATTTAGAGCTAGCATTTTTGAGCTCTTGTGGCATCATTGTTTGGTCACACTGTTGGCATCATTTTGGGACGCTGCGCGTCTTTTCTACTCGTTTGTGGAAGGTCGTACGTAAAGGTGTGGTTTGATAGAGAGCTCTCTTGCAATTCAGTTTGGTTGTTTAGATACATGATTGTTGCATCGTGCAATAGTCCAGGTTGCGTTGTTGTTGCAAGGTTCAGAAAGACCACCACAAATAGTACCCTTTTGTTTACTTTTTAAGTTCATGTAATTTAAGGTCTAAGGTAGGCCCGCATCGAGTCAGCAACCCTAAGGTTACCCTGAGGTAGGACCTAATAGGATCTCAAATCCGTAAGTTTAATTTAGCTTAACTTGGGCTTTAGGTAGAACTTGCCCTTTAGAATTTGGCCGTTCACGCCTCAGCTGGGATTTCGAACCCGACAAATAAATAAAATAACACATGGAATGTTCCAGTTTCTCGCAGTCGCCGATGCAAATGCGCAAACGTTTGGTGGTTTGGCACACGTCTGCTTGGGAAGCGCTGTCGGTACAACCTCACAGCAGCTCTTGCGTTTCCATTGGCAGCCCCATACACCATATGCATGTCAGCCATCTCAGCAGTCGTGAAGCGCTCCATGTTACGCGTACTACGTCCGATTTAAGAATGCCCGCGGCAAGCGCGAGTCTATCCCACTTCACCTTTTAGCCAATTGCAGCGGCGCCCTCTCGCGCCGAATGGTGACGTCAGCGGACATACACTTATAGACGAAAAGGGTTTGTCTTGGTGTTGCCTATCCCCCATTACAATTTGTACAGAAAGTTTTCAAACACCCTGTATATATATATATATATATATATATATATATATATATATATATATATATACCAGGGTGGCCCAAAAGTTTTCGAAATTTATTTCTTTATATTGTGCGCTTTCGTTTTTTTATCGAAATAAAACGTCTTCGCATCCAAGGACCAGCCCTTTCATGTCTGTAGTTTGCATGGTATGACAGTGTTTGAGTTAAGACTGTGTTTGCATGGTTTGTAAGCGTTCTTATTTTACTTCTTTTCATCTTTCACCTCTTTCCTCTTCTCTTCGACTATTTTTCCGACTTGTCGGCAGTGGCCGGCGGATGATGATGGTAAGTCTTTCTCTCTCTTTTTCTGAATGAATGTTAACCCACGAATGATAGGTTTTGCCACTTTAACCCCTTATTCTCTTCTTTTACCCCCTACTCTTTTCTTTTCTAGAGCTAACCTTAGAGTGGATCTTAGGGTCTTTGTTAGCCTTAGCTTCTGTAGATCTGTAGTATCAAAGAGGGATTGAATTGCTTGCGGAAAGATGGATAAGACCATAGAATATGACGATTATAATTAAATTTAAAAAAAAAAATTCCGATAACTTCTGGGTCTATATATATATATAACCCGCCCGAATTATTCATTCTGACGAAAGTCAAGCTTGTCGCTCCACCTTAGACCTACAGTTTAAAATGGAATCCGAACCACGCCCCTCCAGTAGCCCAGCGTCTTAACCACTACGCTACCCAGGGTATCTCTATCTACAAACCAATTTATTTTAGTGTGGAAGGATGAACAGCTGGGTTTTGCTGAGCGCCGCCTGCCGTCACCGGATCTCGATCCTGGGGCTGATGGATTCATAGTCAGCATCGCAAACCACTACACCACCGAGGAGCCTCAGTCTATACAGGGTGTTTCATAACATGTGGGACGCAGTTTCAGGATGGATTCAGGACCTGAAAACAATTAAAAAAGTATATATAAACATATGCCTGAAATCGCTTTGTTTCCGAGTTACAGCCCGTTGTGTGTTCCAGGAAGTATCCGCCTTACCTTTAAAGGAAGTGCTCAAAATGACCCCCTTGCGCTTGAATACGCCTCGTTATAGACTGCCTGACGCGTTCGAACATTCCAGGTATTGCTAGAGTTTTCTGGCATCCTTGTTCTACACGTTGGCAAAGCATTTCAACGTTGTCAATAGGTGTCACGTAAACGATGGATTTCAGATGACCCGACAGGTAAAAATCGAGTGGATTCAGGTCCGGGGAGCGAACAGGCCACGCATTGGGTCCTCCACGGCCTATCCATTTATCAAGGAAATGGTCATCCAAATAGTCTCTGGCTACTCGACTAAAATGAGGCGGAGCGCCGTCATGCATAAACCACATACGACGTCGAACACCAAGAGGAACTTCATGTAGTAAATCGTTTCTTAAATCATTCCTTAAAAAATCGGAATAGGATACTCCTGTTAATCTTCGAGGAAAAACAAAAGGACCGATTAAGTTGTCGGCAGTAAGTCCTGCCCATAGACTGATACTAAATTGTTGTTCATGCCTTGACTGGATGATGGCATGCGGATTCTCTTCGGCCCAGTGATAAGTGTTGTGAAAATTGATCACGCCATTTCTTGTTAAGGCATCCTCATCAGAAAACAACACGGAAGATAGAAAAAGAGGATCGCGAGCACACTGTTGAAGGAACCAAGTACAAAAAGCCTCTCGTGGTGGGAAACCAGCTTCAGTAAGGCCTTGTACTCTGAATGTGATATGGGTAAAGCTGTTGTTCCCGTAAAATTCTCCACACAGTTGAGCATCTTACACCCTCTGCTGCTGCTATCCTTCGGAAGACACCAGGATGTTTATCCACGCGATTCAGGACCCGCTCCTCCAACTCAACAGTTCTGGCGCTGATTGGTCTACCACCATCTGATACTCGCTTGTTGAATGATCCTGTATCACCAAGACCCTCGTCTATTCTCTGAAAGGTCTTCTTATCTGGCAGATGGCAATTCGGAAACTTTTCCGCATTCAGACGACTTGCTGCGGCCCCATTACATTCGGCAAATCCATACATGAGATGCATGTCTGCCATTTCTCTGTTTGAATAAACCTCCATTCTCACTTCAAATGCACACTATCACTGAATAGCACAAAAACGTAAGGTTTTTTTTTTCACTGGACTGCATTTATTTACGGTAAGAAGTTATGAATACGAACAGTGAAACACCGCGATGCACCTCTGACTGACTGATGGCTCTACACTCAACGATATTGAAACATGCCATAGTGTGTACGAAACATTACAATGGGCAAGGCCATACATGAAATAAGTCTCGTACACACTCACAAACATTGTCGGCAAGCAGTGTTTGTAAACAGTTTGCGGAAAGAATTGCTGGAACACAAAACGATTTCGGACATATGTTTATATGAACTTTTTTCATTGTTTTCAGGTCCTGAATCCATCCTGAAAGTGCGTCGCACATGTTATGAAACACCGTGTGTGTGTGTGTATATATATATATCTGGTGTATGGTGGTTAACAAAACAGAGTATGCTGAACATTTATCAAAGTACCTAAACCCTAAAATTTAAGTTATATATAATAAATGGCATGCTTTTAAATGGCAAAATAAATAAATTATATATATATAAAAGAACTAGTGTAGAAATGCTTTAAGAATTGGAAAGTTAAACATACAAACAATATTTTATTATTTATTTATACGTTAGCTCTATTCTTCTTTTCTTCGATATAAACTGCAATATAACGTCATCGTGGAAAGAGCCTCCTGTTTTTAATTTTATAAGTAGCTTTTTCTCAAATTATGATAAACTGAGATCACACAATCTCCCCTAAGCGGTGTTGCTTGGTATAGTTAGGCTCAATTCTGCCAGTTTAAAAATTTCTTTAAAACCACTCCTGAGGTTATTCTCTGTCATAAACTCTACTAATTCATGCACATGCTTGTTGGAGAATTTAGAACATGAATAGAGCACAGTGAGTTCATTTTTCAAGCGAATATAATCAAAAAGTGACCCATAAAAATCTTTTTATTTGTTTGTTGTCTGGAAATTTTGTCATACTGCTCATACTTTTCATGCCAAAGGTGAAAAAATTCTAGCTTAGAGCGTGAAGAGTATCTACTGTCAATTTGCATGCATATGTTATCAATTATTTTGTAATATAATTGAAGATAAACATTTTTCCCTCATCATCTAATATACTTCTTTGCCTTTTAGGCCTTTGATAATTAATCATTATCGTGCTTGTTACATACAGCAGAAATCCATAACTCTTCAAATCTATGTTCCTTGTCGTATTTAAGCTGCTGTGTGACACCACTTATTTTCTTGCAACAATATAATACATCATAAGTTTTGCTCTGTAGTACATTGTATAAAACGTCAGTATAGCCAAACAGTTTTGAAAAAAATTCAAGAAACAAAATTGTGTGAAAATCTTCTAAGAAACTTAAAAATCAGTGTTCCCGTTTTCAGAATTTTCGATAACATGTTTGAAAAATTCAGTTAACTGACTTCTGTATTTCTGCAGTGTTACTTAAACGAGATGTAAAATTCCATCTAGTAGGTGCTACAGAGGATAGTCTTTTATTAACGAACTCATGTAGAGCATGTACTCTTTTAGAGGATTTAGAAAAATATGACGTTAATCCATTTAGTCTGAAAAAAAACCTGACACTCTTTGATGTTCGAAAGGCCTTGCTATAAAACTAAGTTTAACATGTGTATAGCAATGTTTAAAAAGGGCCAAAGGATATGCATTAAGAACTTTGCTTTGCAAACCACTTATACGGGGTGTCCCAGAAGTCTCTGAGGGGCTTTATTTGGCTATAACTTTTTCTTTTTAAATTAAAGTACCCTTCCTGCGATTAATGAAAATGGAATCCTGGACAGTGCAACAAAGTGGCTATTGTGAAACTATTTGACAAACAACTCTTCCATCATTGCCGCTCAGAGAGCTTTTCGATTAAAATTCAACACACGTTCTGCTCCTTCTGATCGAACTATTCGACGGTACGTCGCTAAATTTCGTATGGGAAAGGGTCAAGGAGACGAGCCACGGACTGGGCGTCCTCGGACAAGCCGAAGTCCAACTCGGGTTGAGATGGTTCGTGAAAGCGTTGAGGAAAATCCACATCAGTCCGACGACGCAGCCAGGAAATAAACATTTCAAGAAGTTCCTTACATCGAATTTTAAGAGGGGATATCAATCTTTACCCGTACAAAATTCAAATTGCTCAAGAAATTAAATCACAAGATCATGAGAGTCGGATAACGTACGCTAATGCGATTTTAGATTACGCAATGAAAATGAAGATTTTCGCCAGATATTAAATTTGTAATTAAAATCGCAATAAATATACTTTCAAGTGTTACAAACCTTTTTTTACTTGATCCCCAAACAAAAAAGTTATAGCCAAATAAAACCCCTCCAAGACTTCTGGGACACCCTTTATGTCCACTCATCACACTTGCTCCATCATAGGTCTGTCCAACCAGTTTATCTGCAATCTGAAATTCTTAAACTATTAACAACGTGATTGAACAGACCATCAGACGTTCTGTCAGCACTAACATCTGTAAACCCAATGAATCTTTCATGTATTTTGTCTTCATAAACAAAACGCAAAACTGTTGAGAGCTGTGATTTCGACATAACATCCGAAGTTTCATCGAGTACAATAGCAACAAATGTTGCTGAACTTCTCTTAATATGATCTTTAACAACATTAGATATAGCTTGAATAATGTCATTTTGCACAGTTGGAGAAGTTCCTTCAAGTAGTTGACGTATTTAAATGAGAATCTAAGAGAATCAATCTCGAAGCAGATTCAATAATTCAATATAATTACCTTTGTTCAATGAATTGTCAGATTCATCATGACCTCGAAGAGGAACCGCTTGCTTTGCTAGATAGCATATTACATCTGTAATAACGTGGGGGGTGTTAGACCCCGTTAGGTATTAGGTGATTAAATAGACAATAAAGGTACTTACATGTGCTTTGATTTAGATATTCTTTAGGGCCTACCATAGGTGCCAGCGTCCCACAACAACCTACTTACTTTTCTAACTTTAATAATTTAGAAGCTATAGACATTATACCCCTAACTGATATAATAATTAGACAACTTCATTTGCTTTCCTTAGCCACTGTAGAAACATCAAATTAAACTCAGCACCAACGATTTAGTCAGATACAAAAACACATGCTGGTTTAGCCAGCCCATTGACCAAACAGACTGCGTTCCGCTGTTTATTTTTTGTTGCCATTCAGCTTTCTTTTAGTGACTTTTAGACTACACACACCACCTCAACATCAATAATTAACAATAATTTAACACCACACACAGAAGCCATAAAACAACAGATACAACAGCTCAACACAGAAATAAACAACAAACAAAGAAAAACTACAAACATTTAGGGAATTCATAACACTAAACCACTCCACAGATACATCCAGGCTATACGAGACTATAAACAGCATTACCCACTCTAACAGCGGCATTCACACCACACACGCGGCTATCTGTCGCAGCCAAAATAATATCCCAACATATACACAAGAAGCTAACATTCTGGTTAATCACCAGAGATGGGCAAGATCACCAACTTTGGTGATCTTGAAGATCAAGATCAGATCACCAGAAAAATGTGATCTTGAAGATCAAGATCGTGATCTTCAAGATCACTTTTCAAGATCACTTTTATATGAATTGAAAAAAGTTGTACTCTTGTAGAGTAAACAAAAACAAATTATTTTGTTAATCACTCCTGAAAAGTATCACTCCTAATACTCCCCCGAGGGCTGAGGCAATACAAGCATCGCATCCTACCCATGTCACCTGATCTAAACCACGGGGATTGACGATTCCCCTTTCAGTTTTTCAGGTGGTAAACTTAAAACTTAGTATTATCATAACTTATCAGCAAAGAAAAAACTATTAAATGACCTACATATAGTTTTTAGTTCTATTTTTCTCAATTCTCATTTCACCAGGTCCATAACCCATATCAATGAATGGTCAGCATATATAAGTAAACATTTTTTACATAGAATTTAATTTTACAGTTTTACTGCAGTACGCAATTACTGACAATATAAGGGTAAAAACCGCAAGTTAAGAGTGTTAATTTAATGTTCAACCGCTGTAAACATTTGCTTTCAGCAAAACCAATTGTTCAAAGTTACCATCCGAGAGACGACTTCGTTTGGGGCTATGAACCATGCCAGCAAACGAAAACAACCGTTCCACTGGTGCAGAGGAAGGTAGCGTGGTGTTATACCTCTTGAAGATCTTCTTTATAGCAGGATACCTATCTAAAGAGTCGAGTGCCTTACTGGTGTCCTGCAAATAATTGAGGACTTCCAAGTCTTCCTTGTTGTTAGGAGCAGAGAATGAGCCATCCATAGTTCTGAAGAAATCGTCTTCAGATGATGAGTGAGTTCACCGAACTATTACCACTGCTGTCAGAATTACAATTTCTTACAGCCATTTGCAGCTTGTCTTTTACTTGAGACTTGATTGCTTCATGATCGCCGAAATTAGGCCCTTGCAACAATAATATCCATCTAAGTTTGAAATACGGATGAGATACTGAGGCCAAAAGGCATCAGTTACCTCGGGGCTCAACGACAAAAAATGACCAAATCTGGCATTGAAGCCAGAGACGACTGCTGCCAGTAATGGCATGCAGTGTCTCAAGCGCAGGTCGTTTGGTTGGATAGGCTCCAATCTTGCGAGGGCATCTTGAGTCACTAGGACTGTTGGAAGAAGACAACCGTAGTAGCATTCTTTCTCTGCCTGTAATTTGTTGAGGGCTGCTGCAATTGGTTTTAGAACAGACAAATATTCTGAAATAAATTCCAATTCATTGTCTTTGAGGATGGGTAGATTCAGTTCTTCAAGAGCTACATTCACGTCGTTCTTATGTTTATATATTTGGCTTAATGAGTCGTACATTGAGTTCCATCAGGTGACGCATGGGTACCTAAATTGGACGCGTTAGTTATTTCCTGTATTTTTTCTGCTGACTTGGGTTTACCAGCAGCATTCCACAGCGCCGAACATTTTCCCATTGCAGAATGCTTTATCTTTAGTCCAGGTGAATTCAGTCCTTTATCTGCATCAGTTGTTGCTACCAAGTTCAATGTGTGGGAGGCACATCGAATATGGGATGATAGTTTCACTGACTCCTCTCCATGCTCTCCTGAATGTTCAGGAAAGTTGCTGATGATAACCTCTTCATCTGAATCTTTTTCATCATCATCTTCATCTGCATCATCTTCATCAATGTCGTCAGTACGATTCTGAACACGAACACCAAACTCTTTAAAGCATTTCACCATGTTCGATGCATTGTCGGTGACTGTAGATACAACTTTTCTATAAGATAAACCATGCTCCGAGTTGATCCTGTCCAATATTCCAGCAATTTTATCAAAGCTGTGTGTTCCACGAAATCTTCGGCATGCCAGTGCAGCTGATCCTCGCGACAAGTCATCATTGATCTGTAATGTAAGAATATAAAATCAATGTTTGTATGAACATTTTTTTAAGCTTAATTTAATAATATTGGTTAGACACACACCAGCTAAACTGCGCCACCAAACACTGAAGAGAAGAACTATGTGATATAAAGGAGGCAATTCAGCGGAGTCGCCTACCATACCACCACATCAGTGACCCATCCCATAAGAGCAAAATGTGGAAGAGTCCATATTCACAGCCTGTGAATATGGACTCTTCCACATTTTGCTGTGAATCAGACACAATGACAGATGACAGAATCAGTGAATTAGTGTGAAATTACTGTGAATCACAGCAAAATGAAGACTCACCAAATTAATGAATGAGGAACATGTCGAATAATTGAAAAGATTATACTATAAGTCTATCAGTCTATCACCAATGGTCAATTTATCAATTATATAAAAATAATACACTAAATCAATAGCATACCCAATGCGCAGACTCCCATGAAACTGCGGTGATTAGTTGACCATATGTCGCATGTAACACACACATGGTCAACTGCTGCCAGTTTTGCTTGTATGTCTTCCTTCATTGTACTGGTTGTTGTTGCAAGAGATCTAGCCAGGGTGCATCTAGATGGCACCTGAACAGCCGGGTTGACGTCTGAAAAAAATATTTAAAAATTAAAACAAATACAATAGATTAGCTATGGAAAAAAATCAAAATATTTAGCTAGGCTAGCGATAGTCTAATGTTCATACAAATAATATGATTAATTATTTTAATCAGATATTAGCTATGGAAAAAATAGCAAAATATTTGAGTTATACTAACATGAAAGAAGATCCTTAAATTCATGTAGTTCAACTAGGCTCAATGGTAGGAGCCCATTAGCCACAAGCGAGAGAATCTTCTTTTCAAGGATATCCTTGCATATTGGTGGTCCTGGTTTTTGCTTGGAAATATGGAACATGCTTAGTGTTGACTGCTTGGCAATTTTGGCAGGGCAAGCATTGCTGCCGCTGGCATCATCTTCTTTAGGTGGACGCTTGCGAGATTTCTTCTCCGATTCATATTCACCCAAAAGATCCGAATGTAGTTTCTGCACAAGAAAATAAATTATCATGCGGAGAGACTTCTTGAACACCCTGTATAATATTTATCAGAGTATCAAACTTCTAGTTGAAATTAATACTTAACAAGATTCTAAAATTTTGTTATCTTTAACTAAAATTATTTTCACCATGATCAGTGCATTTTTATCCTATGTTAAATTGAAAGCCGAATTTCGTCCTTCAGTAACTAAATAGGAGAATTACAGACATGGATCAGACAGAGAGAAAGACAGATACACCTGGCGTTTTATTATAGTTGGATATCGGCAGTTTTTAATGTAGTTACTAGTCCATAATCTATTAATATCTGAAGTGCACAATATATTCAAATGGACGTCTATGTAAATGTAGCTTTAGTCTTGTATGGCACCAGTCACTTAAAATATGACTTGAACCATTATGTTAATGTTGCTACTTACTACTTAGTTACTAAGTAGTACTAACCCTGAGGTGCCTCAGAAGATTGCTTGTTGAGTCGAGGCCAGCAGACAGAATTGTAGTTTTCTTTGTACACTGCATACAAATAACTTTGATACTGTTTCCAGTTTTTTCGACAATTTGAAAATATTTTCCGTTCAATAGCACAGATTGATCCTTATTACCAACATTGTTATCTAAATATATTGAATACTGTTCTGGTGACAACCTAGAATATTGGTTCCCTTGGGAGCCTGTTGAAGTTGTAAAATTGCACTCATTATTAAAAAATTCAATCTGTAAATAAAATATGTTTAGAATTAATTTATTATGAATACGGACCTATAGGCTATATTTTATGCCTATATATAATAATATATTAATAGAACACTTTTAACATAATTGCACAGTAAATTACACTTTTTACGAGCCTAAATTCCACAGCAACTACACCTTCCATGAGCCCACGCATGACGCAAGTCACCCAACTAACAGAAAACATAAACAGTCAGTGTTGAACAAAGTTGCCACCAGATGTTGCTTGGACAAAAAACAAATGACATTCGCATAGTGGCATATTTAAGAATCTGAAATTAAAAGTGATCTTGAAGTCTAAAGTGATCTTCAAGATCAAGATCACAAGAAATAAAGTGATCTTAGATCAAGATCACCATAATAAAAGTGATCTTCAAGATCAGATCACGATCTTGATCTTCAAGATCACGATCTGATCTTGAAGATCAAGATCGTGCCCATCTCTGTTAATCACCACGCAAAGATACACTTAAACAGAGACAACAACCAGAAACATGCACAGACAGACAAACAGCCAGACACAAGAAAACCTACAGACACGACACGACCATTACACCCTTCAATACAGACCAGACCACCAAGATCATCAAAAACATTAAGAATTCAAAGGCTACTGGGCCAGACAACATATCTAACATTTAGAAAGCACAAAATATATTTTTATATTTACTTTAAACTTCTTTAATGATTGCACTTTAATTTTTAACTAAATTACTATACACTGAATGCTTAAGAATTAAATTTGATCACTGGACATGTTTAACTTGCATTTATTTATTTAGACTTAAAATATTTCACTTGTGGCAATTTGTGGCAATTTTCACTAATAAAAAATAATCTTGTGGGGCAAGGCACTATAGTGGCAACAACTAAATTTATATTTTCTGTCTTCATCTTTCCCAAAAATCATTGGGTGCAGATTATTGTGCAATATATCGTTCTTAAAAGAAGAACATATATATATATAGTCAATAATAGTAGCTATTAGAATTTATGTGGTATGGCTGCCATTTGTAAGTTTATCTGTAGTTTCAAAACACGTGTGAAGGCACATAAACAAATATCAAATGTAACTAGTTTCTTGTAACGTCGTTACATGTATTGAGTAACGGTAACGCTTTAAGGATTTTCAAAAGTAACGATGTAACGGTAACACTGAGTACATTTCAACGAGTAATGGTAACGCCACCCAACTTAATGTAACGGTGCCCATCACTGCCAATACCATAATTGTATCACTGCTATTTGCGTTCTTTCATGTGATTCATTTTTACTTTACATCCATTTGTTTAAGTGATCAGTTTAAGCATTTTCATTATTGATGGCCTAATCCATTCAGTACACCAAACGCACTTGTATTTCTTTATATCATTACTAGGCCCATTCTTTGTTTCCATGTTTGCATAACTTTTAGCCTACCTAAATTAGTGGTCATCACCCAGTGTAGTACTTAACAATTAATCTGTATAACCATTTCCTTATATGCTAATCCTCAGTTTATCTTAGCATACTATAAATGCCATTATATAATTGTTAACCACTATAATTACTGTCATTGCATTTGTTATTCACGGTGTACGTGCAGAATTTCTGTTATCAATATGCTTCATTAGTTCATTCTGCTTCCCACTTGTGCACAACTCCTTAGCTTTCTATATATTAACAATTAAGCTGCATAACTATTTCCTTATTGGCTAAGCCTCAAGTTATCTTAGCATAATATAAATGCCGTTATATAATTGTTAATCACTATAATTACTGTTTATGTCATTGTTATTCACTGTGAGCAAATAACCGATTTATTTTCTTAAACACAAAACAAGTGATTTTTATAACCTTATTTGCTTGGGTGTAATCCAAGCTGGTGACCTCGAATCAATTCGTATCACTCAGACGTAATTATAGTAGGCCTACTCCATTAGCCACCTTCAAACCGGTGATACCGTAGGACATTATAAATTGTTGACCCAGCCTTGTCATTAACAATCAATCATTCCATCATTTAATCATTAGCACTAAATTAATCAGTATCAACTAATACTAGGCCCACTATATATATTATGGAAGACAAAGATAAGCCTATTCAGAGATTTTACTTAAAAATTACATAAATGGCTATGTGTAAGTTGCCTACCATTTTTCTTATGAAAAACTATGGAAAACTTTAACATAAATTTTTTAGAAAATCTCATTCAGGAAGAGCATCATGGGATGCTCTACAAAATCTCTACCTTCTCTCTCTTTATGTTACTGCGCGTTTGGACACAAAGCGTTATGCATTTCTTTTGGGTGATGAAATGCCACCAGATTGTTAACTTTAATTTTTTCTTAGTCCGTTGGTCAACAGCCGGGTTTCCGAGTCACAGGCCCCAGATTCGAATGCTGGTGGACTATACAGGGTGTTTCAGGAGAAAAGGTCAATACTTTGGGAGGTGATAGTATCGGTCATTGTGAGAAAAAAAGTTCATATGAACATGTCTAATTCTGAATGGTAGCGGAGAGAGAGCTGTTTGAATCTGATGCGTGCGCAGCTCTTCCTCCCCCTTCCCTCCCCTATAACCTTGAACCATTTAAGCTGTAATGTAAGCATGTAACATAAGCCAATCGACAGCTGACAGTTGTGTGACATTGTTCGGTGTTTGAAGCAGTGTTAAGAATGCCACACACCTTCACATATGCCGAATATGCAGATACAGTGTATGTCTATAGTTTTTGCGATGGAAGCGCAACAGCTACTGTTGCAGAATACCATCGACGGTTTCCGAACCGCAGAATTCCGGATCGAGGAGTGTTTACCAGGGTTTTCAACAAATTGCGTGAGATTGGTACACTTCCCAGCGCTCATGTTTCACCTGAACGTGAAGGTCAACAAGATGTGGATGAAGTGGAAAGCATTCTTCAGTTGGTAGAGCGTAGTCCTACTACTAGCTCACGAAGAATTTCTACACGTCTCGGTGTACCACACACAAGAGTATGGCGAACATTACGTGAGGAAGGCTTGCATCCATATCATGTACAGCGTGCACAACACCTTCAACCAGGAGACGCTGCCATGCAACTGGAATTTTGTCATTGGGTAAATTCTAATCGCCGATTGCTTCGATTAATACTGTTCACTGATGAAGCTACTTTCACCCGTGACGGTATCAACACCACTCGTAACTCTCATCGGTGGTCAGACGAAAATCCAAATAGCACTGTAGAAACAAATTTTCAACATCGCTTCTCTGCCAATGTGTGGTGCAGTATCATCGATGATCAGCTGATTGGCCCTGTTACTTTAGAGAATCGTCTTACAGGACAAAGTTACCCAGAATTTCTGCAAAATGAATTGCCATGACTATTGGAGGATGTTCCTTTGGCTACACGCGCTTGTATGTACTTTCAGCATGACGGAGCTCCTCCACATTCTACCCGTGGTGATGCAATACCTAAATCAAACTTTCCCTGGTCGATGGATCGGCCGCAGTGGTCCCATTCAATGGCCACCAAGGTCTCCAGACACCTCTCCGTTAGATTATTGTTTGTGGGGGTGGATGAAAAGTCAAGTTTACAAAAGAAAGGTAGATACACGAGATGAATTGCTCGCGTGCATTTTGGATGCTGCTGCCTGCATAAAGGAACGTTAAGATCAACTCAGACGAACAACACGTGATCTTCGCACACGAGTTGCAAAGTGCATTGAGGTTGACAGTGGGATTTCCGAAAACGTATTGTAAACTAACAAATTTGTCATTTCTTGTATCTGATACCATTCAAAATGCCAATGTTTAAACATTAAATGCTAGAAACAGTAATTGGTTCCTCTTTCTTGATTACCATTAACAATGTTTTTGTATTTGTAGATTCAAACAGCTCTATCTCCGTAACCATTCAGAATTAGACATGTTTATATGAACTTTTTTCTCACAATGACCGATACTATCACCTCCCGAAGTATTGACCTTTCCTCCTGAAACACCCTGTATATAAACCTGGTAAAAGTTCTGTGCGTCGGTCTCTCTTCACACGAAGGTCAAGCTGGTGGTCCTACCTGTAGGCCTGGCCTGATGGAGGAACGAGTTGCTTTCTTACGATCTCCATCGTACATAGCCAGGCACACCCGGCTCATCTGACACCGTCCTGAGCCAGGCATCTAGTCTTCTTTTGAAGATTCCATCTTTGACCCTTGTGACGTTCCTGAGGTCCTTTGGAAGATGGTTAAAAAGTTTTGGCCCCCTGACAACCAAGCTTACTTTGGGAACACGACATATTCTACCTTTCCTATTTTTCAGTAGTAGTAGAGTTCTTTGTAGCCATCACTCTTGGCTGTAAAATTACTCTGGACTTCTAGTTTATTAAACTCATATTTTCTTTCTTCCCCCTTTATTTTAGGAACAATTTTCACTCTTTTTAGTATGCTCGGTATTTACCCCATGTTCAGGGATCTCCTCCATATCCAATAAAGTGGTGTAGCTATTTCTTTCTTCCAGTTTTTAATCAACAAGGCATTCCGTTTGTTCGAGTTTGCAGCTGAATGTGATTTTATTTGTCCTATAGCTTTCGCTATATCTTCTGGGTAAATTCAAAATCAGTTATACATTCTTCATTTAATTCCTCTTCAAAAAGGTATTTCTGTCAAGTACTGCTTTCTCTGTTTGGGGTCTGAAAGCCGATTCATATTGAACTCTCAATATTTCAGATATTATTTTTAGATCATTGGTTAACTCATTTTCTTTCCTTAAGGGTGCAATAGTGGTTCGCATTTTTTTCTTCTTTTTGCGAAGGTATAGAAGTATTTTGGGTTATTTTTTATTGTTTCCACCGCATTTTCCTCTTCTCTCTGAATAGACCTTAATTAGGGCTTGTATTTCCCTGGCTATACTTTCCAATGTTATTTGTATCACGTTTTTTTTTGTTGTCTGTACAATTAATTAACTTCGTGGTTATTCTCCTTCTCTTGTGGAATATCGTTCGTTTTTGTTTCTCGAAATAGTTTTTCTCTTTCCCTTTGGAACATATTTTTCTAAGATTTCCAGTGCCCCCCCCCCAAGGTTATTACCATTTCTTTGATTATTTTATCCTCTAAGATTGTTTTCCACTATTTGTTCCGTATGGGATCTGATTTCTTCCCAATTTATACTCTTAGAATTTAGATTAGAAATCTCAAATTTGCTTCTTCATTTAAAGAGGCCGCAGCCTCGGGCGGCACTTTCCGGGGGGGGGGACATTCTGGGAGGCTGACTTGGATTTGGTTGGAGGTGAATGATGCCGCATACCGTCCATTCGAACAGTTTAGCTTGTTTCCCTTACTGGGAATTTCCCATCCAAGCAGACAGTTTTCAACCTCAGACTTTAAATTCCAGATCGCTATATAATGCTTGGAAAAATATCATCAGTGAGGTGACGTGTGTGTGTGTGTGTGTGTGTATATTTATATGTATATAGGCTAAAGCCACTGAATGGAAAAGTCACTAAAAGGAAACTAAATGGCAACACGAAGACGTGGTCGGTTCGTTTTCATGGGATGACTTAAGCAGCATGTATCTTTCTATCTGCAGCAATCGTTGATTCTAATTCCTATTTGGTGTCTAATTATTGGCAGTTAGGGGTAATGTCTATAGCTTCTAAATTAGTAAAGTGTAATAACGTGGGGGTTTAACCCCATTAGGTATCAGGTTATCAAATAGACCTAAAAGGTACTTACAGGTTATTTTTATTTTTGTATTGGGTTCAGAATCCCAGCTGAACCGTGAATGGCCAAGCTCTGAAGGGCCAGTTTAACCTACAGCCCAAGTTAAGCTAGACTAAAAACTTACGGACTTGGAGGTCCTATTAGGTCCTACCTCAGGGTTGCTGACTCGATGTGGGCCTACCTTAGGCCTCAGTTGCATAAAATTAAGATAAAAACAAAAAGGGCACTACTTATGGTCTTCCTTCTAAACCTTGCAACAACACCTGCACCATGCAACAATCTTGTATCTAAACAACCAAACTGAATTACAAGAGCGCGCTCTATAAGACCACGCCCTGTAAGTGCCGCATTCGGGTCATTCTCTGTCAGATCAACCAAAAAAAATTGAAATTAACACCCTCATCTCATATTTTGCTGAAATTTGGTTTACAGGGAGTTTGAGAGCCCTGAATCCATTTCTGAAATTATAAGGTCAATCCGACCAACGGTTCAAGAGATATGACCTCGGGCAATTTGAGGTCACTCGCGAGGTTACTAACATTTGGCGAGCCATAACTTGGGTAATAATTGTCATAATTATATAAAAGTATATATATTTAGAATCGGAAAACGACAAGGAATCCAAATATGCAAGTTTTAGAACTCTAGGTTGAAAAATAAAAAAGTTACACTGTAACCAAAATTTGAGGTCACGATTTGACCTCTGGGGTATCAAATGAGAATTTTTTTTTTAAATGTAAAAAATGAAGGCATAGGCATTGGCTATTAGAATCAGCAAAAAAAAAGTTTGTTAGTATTTTTCATGTAACTAACATATAAGTGAACACCATATTCATAAGTTGTGCGTCAATTCTACCTATTTTTTCACACAAGCTCATAATTTGACCTATAGAAATTAAAATTACATTTTTTATAGATATAAAAAACAAAGTCAGAGTTCTTGACTAATAGAAACAATCAAAAAGTTTGTTTATGTTGGTACTTTTCATGTAACTAACTTATAAGTGAACACCATATTTATAAATTGCTTGTCATTTCAAGGAATTTTTATATCTTAGCTATCAATTTGACCTCAAGCTCCAAGAACTTAATAAAAATTGTATTTCACTGCTAATCTACACTGGCAATAATAGTTATAATAGTGAAAGGGGAAGACTAAGCTCACATGTAGCCTAAACAAACCTGTTGAAACATGTTGCTACTTGTCTAAGTGCAGAATCAACACAGATAGTTGCAAAATTCCTTGTCTACAGGTTAGTACAGTTCCAGCCAGCACTGTGGGTGGCTGGTGGGTATGGTGTTTTAATGAGCCTCAGAGACTATCAAGGCCTAAAATATTAAGTGTGTATAGCTATATATTTTCTAAAAAATATATATTACCTAATTTAAATCCTATATCTTTACAGATCAAAATACAATGGTTCGGCACTTGAAATACTGCCAGGACCCTATTCAAAAACACAAGAAACGCATAACAATCAATCTTAGAAAAGTGACTGATGTACTTGTTGAAAAATGTGCTGGAAGAGTGAAAAAAGACTCATTGTTGTGTGTGAACTGCTGGACACTGATAATGAAAAACCCCACTATACTTAGTACCACTGAAAACAACGAGTCTGAGCAGGATTCAAATGAATCATCTACTATAGCTATCAGTGGCTTGAGTAACATCTCTTCAATTCAAGATCTGGACAATGACAGTGATTGCTTGATAAAGGAAAATCCTTCAACTTCAGTTGAACCAGTTCTAGCATTTCTGGACCAAACATCAGTTAAAAAAAGTAAGTAATAAATTAATATAATAACTTATACTTTACTACAAGGTCTGTTTGATCTACTATATAGCCAATTATATAGCATTTAAGGTACTATAATTAATATTTAATTACTAATATTCAGGTGTGTGAAACCTTTTTTTCTGTTCTTTTCAGAAGGGCTGTCATTAAGCCAGAAAAAAGCACAAGGCTCGTGGTAAGCTATCATCTGCTCAGAAACACCTGAAGGAGAGGCTAGAACTCAGTTATGGTGTTCAAATTACCGAGGAGGTAAGTGATACTTCAAAACCTGAAACTAAATCTGAAAAACATCTAGACAAATTAATGAATGAATTGAAACAGTCATTCCTGGAGAGCAAATGTCACCATCACAAACTACAAATATTGACACTCACCATACACAATTGAAAAAACAGCTAGTTTCTTTCAAACTACAACATATATGGTGAAAAGAAGCCGTTCACTTAAATCAGAACATGGAATCCTTCCGAAGATTCCACTAATGAGCAAAGGAAAAGTGATATCTGAAGAACACAAAGATATAGTTAGAAGATTCTATGAGTCAGAAGAGGTTAGTCGTATGTGTCCTGGCCAAAAGGATTGCGTGAAAGTTATCAGTGCTGAAGGTGCAATGAAGGTGCAAAAACGATTGGTCCTCGGGAATTTAAGAGAGATGTTTGAACTATATAAAAATGATGAAAAGAATCCCAAAATAGGATTTTCCACATTTGCAAAATTACGGCCATCATATTGTGTGCTTGCTGGTAGTGGTGGGACTCATTCTGTGTGTCTGCACATACCATCAAAATCCAAAATTGCAGCTGGCTGCATTGGGAGAAAGAGGTCTTTCATACAAGGATCTTATGGATTACAGTGTCTGCAGTACAGAAAGAGAGACTTGCATGATGCAACTTTGCAATGATTGCCCAAGAGAAGAGGGTGTCCTGGATTTTCTTGAGTTACTTGACAGTGTGAAATCAGCTCCAAATGAAATATCTTACAAGCAATGGGTGACTGTTGACCGTTGTACAATGGTTGATAAGGTGGAGCCACTTCATGAATACTTATCATCCCTAAGCATGAGAATATCCCGCATGGTTCGTCATCACTTTGTTGCTCAGCAACAATCACAGTACTTCAAGCAGTTGAAAGAAACACTACCACCTCAGAGCGAGGTAGTTATAGTAGGTGATTTCTCTGAGAATTATTCTTTCATTGTCCAGGATGCTGCCCAAGGGTTTCACTGGGACAATTCAGTGTACAGTTCACCCTTTTGTCATCTATTATAGATCATCTGCAGACCAGGAACTTAGCCATTTTAGTGTCTGTTTCTTATCTGCATCACTAAAACACAACACTATAATGGTTTACTCATTCATATTGAAGCTTATGACATATGTTAAATTCAGATGCCCACAATTGAAGAAGGTGCACTATTTCTCAGATGGATGTGCTGGCCAATATAAGAACAGATACAACTTCACAAATCTCTGTTACCATGAAGAGGATTTTGGTCTGTCTTGTGAATGGCACTTCTTTGCTACATCCCATGGCAAAAATGCATGTGATGGGATTGGAGGAACAGTGAAAAGAGCTACTGCTCGTGCCAGTTTGCAGAGAACTACAGAGAGGCAAATTCTTACACCAGAACACATGTTTTTTGTGAAGAAAACTTGAGCAAGAAGATAAATTTTTTCTTTGTAACTACAGCTGATTTGAAAGATGCAGAAGAACGGTTGGAACATCGATTCAAGGATAGTAGGGCTATTCCTGGAACTCAGAAATATCAGATTTGTTCCCCTAAACAAGGAAGAACTGATGGTGTATCCCATTTCAAGTGGCATTGGAGAAAAGAAAAGAATAAGGAAAAGTCATTTTACTAATGAACCTGCAATGCTTGGTAACCTAAAATGTGTCAAACCAGGAGAGTATGTTGGCTGCATTTATGACATGCAAGTTTGGTATGGAATTGTGGAGGAATATTGTGAAGTTTGATGATTTCACTGTGAACTTTCTACATCCCTCTGGGTCATCAGGATCAAGTGCATATTATTATCCATCAAACAAGGATTCATGTGCAGTGCCAGGACATCATATATTAACTGTAATGAGTTGTCCTACCCTAAGAGGAGGCAGCAGAATTCAATACATTTTTCCACAAAAAGAAATTGATGAGAGCATCGAGCATGCAAAAATTATTAGGCTAGCACATGAATCCTCTAAGTAGGTCTTCCCCTTTCACTATTATTGCCAGTGTAGATTAGCAGTGAAATACAATTTTACATTTTTTGCCTTGTTTTTATATCTATAAAAAAATGTAATTTTAATTTCTATAGGTCAAATTATGAGCTTAAGTGTGAAAAAATAGGTAGAATTGACGCACAACTTATGAATATGGTGTTCACTTATATGTTAGTTACATGAAAAATACTAACACTTTTTTTTGCTGATTCTAATAGCCAATGCCTAAGCCTTCATTTTTTACATTTAAAAAAAAATTCTCATTTGATACCCCAGAGGTCAAATCGTGACCTCAAAGTTTGGTTACAGTGTAACTTTTTTATTTTTCAACCTAGAGTTCTAAAACTTGCATATTTGGATTCCTTGTCGTTTTCTGATTCTAAATATATATTCTTTTATATAATTGTGACCATTATTACCCAAGTTATGGGTCGCCAAATGTTAGTGACCTCGCAAGTGACCTCAAATTTCCCGAGGTCATATCTCTTGAACCGTTGGTCGGATTGACCTTATAATTTCAGAAATGGATTCAGGGCCCACAAACTCACTATAAACCAAATTTCAGCAAAATCTGAGAGATGAGTGTGTTAGGCACTGGTTGATCTGACAGAGAATGACCCATTCAACAAATGAGTAGGAAGGACACGCAGTGTCCCAAAAAAATTATGCCACAAGAGCCCAAAAATGCTAGCTCTAAATTAAGTAAATTTTTCACTAACCTTACAATTATGAGATGGATATATATATACAGCTTAACTTAATATACACAAACAATGCTTCATCAATCAGCTGTGTCATCATATCGCCTTGGGATAACAATTGCTCTTCCTCTTCTAGATTTTCTAACACTCCCCCACCGAAGAGGCATTGTTGTCATTACCTTCTGCAAATTTAGCCAAGCCTTCTCCATGAGGCTGTAACTCAAATGTTTCATCTTGACTATCTGTGTTTTTGCTGATTTCTAAAGCATAGAGTTTTTGTATAGGTCTCTCTAATTTTCCTCCTGAAGTCTTTACCAGTGTAGACCTAACTAAATTGTCTTTGCCAACAAACAACTCTTCAATTATGCCAAGCTTCCAGCATTGCGTTGGTCTTTCATCCCCAATCATTACCACTTCTCCCACCTTCACACAATTTGCATTGGAGCCCTTTACATTGCCTGATGGGTAATAATTGAGTTCTGGCAAGTATTCTATCTGCCACCTCTTCCATAACTGATCTTGTAGCTCTTCAAGGTGCTTGAACCTTCTGGTTAACTTTTCTTGAGTGCTCTGGATAGGCTGTAAGTCTTCTGGCAAACTGAGGCTTCATGTTAATCATTTACCACAAAGAAAATTATTTGGTTTCAATGGCTCTGCATCCTGCATACTGTTATAAACAAAGGTGATAGGCCTACTGTTCACCTTTGCTTCTACTTCACACAAAACAGTGCAGAATTATTCTTTGCTCAAATGAGCATTAGCTAAAAGTTTCTTTAATGGACACTTTACACTTCTCACTAGCCTTTCCCAAAATCCTCCCCACCATGGTGCTCTCTCAACAATAAATTCCCACTGTACCCCATGGTGTGAAAGGTAGGATTGGAATTCCTCCTCTTTTAGCAAGGACCAAACTTCTTGGAGTTCCTTTGCAGCCCTTTTGAAGGTTTTTGCATTATCTGATATGATGTTATTTGGGAAACTACTATTGTTCACAAACCTTTTAAAGGCCAAAAGAAATACATCACTACTTAAGTTGCTTACCAACTCCAAATGGATTGCTCTGGTGGTAGCACACATGAAAAGACATATATAACCTTTATTAGACTCCCCTTGTTCATACACATAGACTGGACCTGCGAAGTCTACTCCCACTACATCAAATGGGGTTAGACACACCGCTCTCTTGGAAGTGGAGCCACCTTTTCATAATAAGGCTTTGCACTCTAACGCTTGCAAACCACACATTTATGCAAGACCTTTTTTACTACTTGTCTAATTTTAGGAATCCAAAACTGTTTTCTGATATCTATTGTGTCATTCCATGTCAAGTCAGCCACCTAAAACACTCACCCCTTTCAATTTTGCTCATACTTGGCACAATAGCAGATATACATGCCAAACTTAAATTCCCAAATTATTAGAGCTGACTGACCTTTGGTTACTGAGATACAAGGTCACAAAGTTGTGACATTTTGACCTTTTTTGCGTTAAATGACTATTTTCAAAACGGTGTAACTAAAACACTATTAAAGCTAGAGCATTGATTTTGGTCTCATTTTAAAGCTCTTTAGTAGCCCCTTGTTTATTGTCTCTTGTTAAATATCTCTACTGTGAAAAATAAAAAAATCCCTTCAAAAGTTGACCTTTGACCTTGAATAAAAAAAAAATACCTTCTAAAAAATTCAATTTTTTTACATAATACCTTGAGTCATGTACAACAAAATCCCAAGAAGCTGTAAGTGGCTGATAACTAGTTCATGTATAAAAAAATAATGAATTCAAGCAACATTTTGAAAAAAGTCATTTTATACAAAAATTGTCAGTCATGACTTTGTGACCTTGTATGTCCAGGGTTGGCAAGAAACCCACTTTTTTTTAAAAAAGCCCACCCCAGGTGGGTTTTTTCAGGTTTTTTCACCTAAAACCCGAAAACCCCCGGGTAAAATTGGGTTTTTTCATATGTCCATATGGTAGTTCATATTAGACCTACCTATTCTTATTTTTATAATAATACTGTACTGTACCGTACACTATTAATATAACATTTGTCTTGTTTTTAGCAAAAGGGTTGCCTCCAGGCAATTAAGCATAAAAAGTTATTTTCTCAGATTGAGCTTCACAACAAAATTTGGAAAACATGGACCAATTTGAACTAAATTTGGTGTGGTAAATTATCCTATTTGTTAGGCTATACTTCCTATGGAAGACAGGCCCCTGTGTCTTCTGCTGGAAGTAGATGAATTACAGCTCCAAAGGGAACTTAATTCAGCTAGTTATATCTATTTAATTCATATTACTGAATATTTTTCTTTTATTTCACAGTTAAATAAAACAAACTGGCAACAGCATATTATCTTTACTGCTAGCCTACAGAATTAGTCTGAAGTTATTATAACTGCATTAAATAATGCCAAAGACCTTTGGATCAGGAAGAAAATCAGGGCATGAATGGAGTGGTCAATATTATTGATGGGACTAGTAAAGGTAGATGCAAAATTGCAGTAATGAAATAAGTAATAAAATAGAGCGAATAAAAATGCATTTAATGAAATGTTTGAAACACATGGAATCAAGAAACAAGACTGACAATACTGCCAGTACATCATCTTCATACTGCCATGACATAGACCTCTCAGATGATCCAGACTCATCCTCACCACCACTGACACAATTACAGATGAAAAAAAGAAAAATTCAAAGAAAGAAGCGATTTTGGCATGACAACAACTACTTTGCAGAAAAATGTCATGATAACAAAATAGCCAAATTCTTTTATGCAAATAATATTCCATTTCTATGTGCAGAGTAAGTATTTTATTGAAATGATAGAGACTAAGACCAGGCTACACTCCACCTTCCCGTCGAAATTTGTCTGGTCCACTTTTAAATACAATCCATGAAGAAGTAGAAAATTCCTTGAAGATGCAGTTGACTGAAGAATCAGGATGTATAACACCCTGATTGGCTGATGTCTACACTCTATAACCTGCTACCTCACCCAAAGAGTTATACCTGTAGGTCTATTTGTTGACTCATGTTTGCTTGCTTTGCATGTAAATCATTATAGGCGCCTATATGACAATTTTTAAAAATAATTGCATATGCACTTCTTAAGTTTCATGAAAAAACCCACAAGTGGGTAAAAGAGTGGGTTTTTTTCGTGTTTTTTTTTTTTTAAAACCCAGGTGGTTTTTTTCGGGCTGGGCCCACTAGTGCCAACCCTGTGTGACAGTAACCATTTTTGTCTAAGGTCAGCTCAATCTCTTACAAATACAACCCATATCTACATACTATCTGCAGCCTTCTACAAACAAGCAAATGCTTATTTTTAAATATTTGTTCTTTACCCACCTCACCTGTATGTTGTGCATGTATGTGATGGTTTTCAGTAGTTGACAAGATTCTTGTGGGCCACCCAATTTATTGTGATTTCTAGAAGAGAAAACAATTTTTAATGTATACCTAGATAGCTACCTAATTAACAAATACAAGTAACATATTAAAATGTACATACAATATGTATAGGTATAGTGCTCATTGATTTCCATTTATCACAACTTAAAATGTATGCAGTTATACTGTATATAGTTACATGACCATTTTAATTTGAATTCTTACCTTTCTGTGCTGTAGATCTGCCAAAGCTTTGGATGCCTTCAAAGTAACTCTTTGCAAATCCTGTATGTTCGTCCATTAGTAGTAGATGCCTCAACTTGTGTTAGAATATCTGAATATGGTAAGATTAATTCATCTGGTCAACCAGGATACACAAATGATGGTTTGGGCCATGAGGATGAAGGAATGTGACTTTTACTTCTCTATTCTTTGGTATCTTTTCCAGCACATATGCCACACACCAATGGCCATTCATATGCAGCAGTAACAAAACCATGTATTTTCTCCTCAGTCACAACTTCTTCCTTTTCAGTAACTTTCTCAATATTTGAATAATCTGATAATGAATAATGTTTAACCTTAAGAGAAGTCAATGAAACTGGCTGTAAATGGTGTAATTTCTGTGTACCAGCAATAGTCCTTGCAGTTGAGTGTCTTTCTTGGAGAAGTTGGCTTTCCTCTTCATGCTCTTTATTGGTTGAAAAAGGACATTTTATATTACAATATTTCACTTGCAAATGTATATAACTGTTCTGCAGTAAGGATCTGTTCATCATAAGGTCGTTGTAGACTAGCTTTTGCAGCTAATCTCTTAACTGTGCCTCCAGCACCATCACAGGGTCCCTTTCCATGACTTGTTGCAAAAAAATTCCATTCTGCCTCAATTCCAAAATCATCTCTGTGATGGCAAAGATTCAAAAAGTTTTTGCAGTTCTTATACTGTCCTGCACACCCATCTGAAAAGTAAATTATTTTGTGGATGGAACCGATGGATGAGATATATCTTTTAGGAATTTTATCAGATGCTTTTGAAACAAATGTACAGCAACTGTGTTATGGATATTACACTCTGAATAATAACAAAGCTAAGGTGAGCAATCTCATCTTCCTTTTTATAGTAAATAACAAATGGATGTAGAGTAGCCATCTCATTGTTCCAGTGAAAGCTCTGAACCTCATCTTGAAGAATAAAGGAATAATTTTCAGCAAAATCACACACAGCAAGGACCTCACCATCTTTCAAAGACATTTTTGTTTCACGGAATAAGTTGCTTGCATCTTTGTCTTGAAGTCATGTATCTGGTATTCTTTCAGTTGGTTACAGAATTGGTCAATATATTCATCTGTATTCAGTTCTACTGATTCAAGATTTGACCGATCTGTATTGGTCCACTTTTTAAAATTTATGATATCAATGAAGTTGTTTGTAAATATGTCCAGTAGTCTGTTTTTTAAATCTGATGGATCTCCACATTGTTCACATTGTCTGAGGCAGGATTGCATTCCATAAAGGCAACACAATGACGTACATTCTTAATAGGTGTGTCATCATTGCAGTTAGTTTTTCTAATTCAGCTCCTACAAACATAAGTTTGGCATTCTGATGAATTGTACAAACACATACTGAGTGAGTTCCTGTTGCTCCAGCAATAACACACTGCTTTGGATGCAATTCTGCAAATTTACTGAATCCCACCTTAACCAAAGGATTTCTTTCTTTGAAAATATGATAGGCTTCTTTTAAATTGCAAAGTAAAAGATGCTTTTGCAAATGTATCCTTCCTCTTTCATTGTCAATTGATACTACAATAGTTTTCTTTCCTGGCATTCTTCTACTGATGTCTTCTGAAGATAAAATGCTTTAATAGCATCAACAGTATCCTGTTAATTCTTTTCCCACCCTTTGGATTTGGGTCTGAAAGGACACCTTTTTCTTCAAACTATTTTTTTAGCAATAGATGCTGTATGCCTTGTGTGTTAAATTCTGAAGCAATTTTCCTAATGCTCCAACTTTTGGGCAATACAGTGAGGATTTTTATTTTATCACTTAGTATTTTCATTTTTGAATTTTTCCTTGAGTTGATTTATATTTCTAAACAGTCTACATCTCAGATGGCTCCTTAAATTGTGAGTCAGAAATCTCTTTTCCTGCAACTGTTTCCATTCTCTTCTTAACTGTCTCTGTCACCTTGCTTAGTTTTTTAGCTCCATATGACTTTTGCTCTACAAGCTCTCTCTTTTTTATGGGTGATTCACCAATTGAAACAAAAGAAGCATTCAAAGTACACATATCATGGTTTTGCTCTGAAGTTGATGCATCACTATTGTCAACATTTTCAATTTTCTCAAGATCTTCAGGTGGTTCACTACTACAAGAAGAATAATCATTTTATGTCTGAATTCAAAGTGCCTATTCCTTTCTCAAGATGTTCTCTACACTGCTTACAAAGTCTGTGAGTGTTAAGTGCAGATCGGGAAACTTATTTACAAGTTCCTGTGGTACAATTCTCAAACTCTTCTTTCGACACTGACCTTTGTGACACAGCAAAGGATCAGCACACTTCTGTTTCAGTTTAAATGTTCCATGTTTGTACTCTGAAATCACAAAAGCACAAAGAAAATCCTGAAAAGAAAACAATGAACAATTAATGAATTATTAAATAAATTTTTATACATGTATTTAGTAATAATAAATTAACTTTAACTTGAAGTCAGGAGTCAACTCTGTAAAGTTGACAGTACTTATATACTAGTTGGGCCTTTGGATCAGCGCTACTCCAGTAGATTTGGGGCTGTCGAGGGGTTTAACCCTGGTTGTCTTTTAAAAGACTTCTTTTGGCACATGTCACAAAAAGGTTTTTGAACTAATAATGTTAAGTTGAACTAAGTCTTCACTGACACTATATCGAACAGAACTTTTAAATAAATGAACTGACAAAAAAAAAATCTAAAATTGAAGAATGATGCCAACTTCATATTTTTATACATTGAACTAGTTATCAGCCACTTACAGCTTCTTGGGATTTTGTTGTACATGACTCAAGGTATTAATGTAAAAAAATTGAATTTTTTAGGAGAAGGTCTTTTTTTTTTTATTCAAGGTCAACTTTTGAAGGGATTTTTTTTATTTTTCACAGTAGAGATAGTTAACAAGAGACAATAAACAAGGGGCTACTAAAGAGCTTTAAAATGAGACCAAAATCAATGCTCTAGCTTTAATAGTTTTTTAGTTACACCATTTTGAAAATAGTAATTTAACGCAAAAAAGGTCAAAATGTCACAACTTTGTGACCTTGTATCTCAGTAACCAAAGCTCAGTCAGCTCTAATAATTTGGGAATTTAAGTTTGGCATGTATATCTGCTATTGTGCCAAGTATGAGCAAAATTGAAAGGGGTGAGTGCAAAAAGTGCCATTTTATGGCTGAGTTGACATGGAATGACCCCTTAATACCAGAATCCTCGATACTTTCTGCTGCATCAGGTCCTACACAGGACTGACTCATAAACTGTTGTAACTGAGAATGATTGGTCTGCCATTTTCTGAGCTCCATGCCAGCCTCCATGAATATCTGTTTAGCCATTTCTGTATTATCCACGGAACGCAGCAAATCATCAACATAAAAATTTTTCCTTGTGTTCAATAGTGTTAGGATAGACTTCAGAATATTTCTTAAAATGGTACTACGTAGTAGCTGCCAACAGAAATGGACTAGAGCTGAGGCCAAACAGCACTGACTTCATTCTATATGCTTGAACCTTTGGTTCATTTTCCAACAAGTCTTTCGTATCCACCTACAGATACCTTACTGCATCTCTGTCCTCTGGTTTTAACTTTATCCACAAAAAGGCTGCTTCACATCTGCAGTTACTGCTCTACTCTAAACCTGAATCTCAGTAACAAGGAAAATAAATCTGCATTTAAATTTGGCCCAGCATCCAAACAGTCATTCAAGGAACACTACCTTTGTCCTTGGTTGAGCCATCAAAAACTACCCTCAGTTTGGGTAGTTTTGTCTCGCTGTACCACTGCATAGTGTGGCAGATAATGTGCTTCCTGGCTCACCAGCTCACTTTAAACCCTTTCAGCATAGCCCTCCTTTACATAGCTTAGGATGGCCTCATTGTATTCAATTAACAACTCATTTTTTCTTAGCCTGTGCAATGAAGTCTCCAACCTCCTATTAGCTAGCTGAAGGTTCGAACTGGGTATGGAAGAATCCTTCCAAGGGAGGCCAACTTCATAGCAACCATCTCTAAACCCAATCCCTTTTTCAAATTGCTCTAAAACATCACTGTTCACTGTACTTGCCTGCTTCTCCTGTTTGCCCTTTATGCCAATGGATTCAAGTTCCCAAAAGGCTTTTAAATGCCTTTCCAAACCATGGCTGTTCTCACTTTTAATAAAAAGAGCTTTAACCTCCATTTCATTGCAATAGCTATCATGTAGCATCCAGCCTAGCTTACTTTCAATAGCTACAGGACCTCGAAATGTGCGGACAATGTTAGCAGTGATGAAGTCCCAATAATAGTCAGCTCCGATCAAAAGACTAATATCTTCTGTTCCTTCAAACTTATTATTGCCCAAATTAATTCCTTTAACTTGCAATTCTTGGACACATGCCATATCTTGACAAGTAGTGACTGGAGCACAAGGTTCCTCAATCTCTACAGCTTGGACCTTGATAGTGGGACTTTGTGGTAACAACCCCTTAACCAGAACTTCTACATTCTTAACTTTGGTTCAGTTTTGAATGGAACCCCCAAACCCAGAAATTCTTAAATTTTCCCTCTTAAGTTCTTTAAACTTCAATTTTCTGGAAATTCTAGTCTTAATAAAAGTTACACTGGCTTCCACTATCAAACAACACTAACAGTAGCTTCTCTATCATTCCCAATTAATAATGCTGCAGCTGTTTGCAATAATCCCCCTTTACTTTTACTCCCTTTCATAGCAGTGGCATGTGCCACTGATGTGTCTACTTCTGGGGTAGGCCTACTAGGAGTGTTTTCACAAGATAATGGCTGATGCTGGCCATGGTATTTTTTGCACAAAATTTTACTTACAAAACCTTGCTCTGTGACCTTTCAAAAAACATTTAAAACATGCTGTGGACTTAGTTACCCTGTCCTTTCTCTCCTCAACAGGCAAAGCCTCAGCCACCTCACATTTATATGACTTGTGGTTGCCTTCGCAAAATATGCATTCCTCAATTCCCTTTAATTTATTCTCAGAGGATGCATGTAGAGCTGACACTGTATCTGGGCTATTCCTTTTTGTAGAAACTTTGGTGCTGTGCCTGCCTTTGTCCCCTTGTTTAACATCCCACTGTGTAAACTCAATTCCCTCTCGTCTTGCTAATTCTTTGCCTAAAAGACTTAACATCTGCTGAAGGGGGATGTTCACATATTCTGTAGTGTCCCCTACTTAATTCAAGCAAAATTGAGCTAGGCAATTTAGACTCCAGTATAGTAATCAACATTATACCATACCTTTCCATTCCTACACCCAATTTATCCAGGGACCTAGTTCTAACTTCAAATTCATCATATAACTGCCATAACTCCTCGACACTATTGGGGTTATTAACAGGAGGTATAGCTTAAAAGGTCACGGAGGTGGCTTTTAATTAAGATCTTTGGCTTACCAAACTGTTTCTTTAATATATCTCAAGCCACATTATAATTAGTCCAAGAGGGACTGCAAATAATTAAACTTCTCCATCGCCCTTAACACTTGAATAGAATGAACTGCTGATTGAAAACTGTGCGCCCATCCTTGCCATTCCGGAATACTCCCAGAAAATGTTTTGAGTACAAGCCTCGGTAATTCAACTGCAGATCTGTTAACCTTAACTTCACAAACACCATTTGTTGAGGGTTGTCTCTCATTATTAGACCTGGTCTCTAACTGTACTGAGCTGCTAAACTCTTTTGCTCTGTGGCATACTTTAATTATGTCATCAATAATCTCTTCAAAGTAAATTATGTTATTTTCTATTTCATCCTCTTCTATAAGAGCCTCAATTTTAACATTTACTTCGCTTAGAGCAACCTTTTTAGTTTCTAATATGGAAAGCTGTGCAGTCACTAAGCTTAAATCCTCTTGCTCTATGGCAGAATCTATAGTGGCAATGACCTTTGTAATTAGACCTTTGTAGGCACTTCTCCTTTTTCTAAACTTGTTCAATTCAGCTGCACTCATCTTCAATGCAAACAACAATTGGGCTCACTGCCAAATTGGCAAAAATACTTAACCAAACTGATCAAACTCAAATTTTGCTTTTTTCAAATAAACTGAATTGCTTGGTTGGGGTACTGACCAACCACCAGTATGGAATACCAAATGCCACAAGAGTGCCCAAACAATGATGCCGCAAGAGCCCAAAAATGCTAGCTCTAAATTAAGTGAATTTTTCACTAACCTTACAATTATGAGATGGATATTTATACACCTTAATTTAATTAATATATACAAGCAATGCTGCATCAATCAGCTTAGTCATCATATCGCCTTTGGACAACAATGGCTCTTCCTCTTCTAGATTTTCTAACAAATATTTAATAAAAATAAAAAGTCATGATAATTTTGCATGCATTAATATACAGTATTAACTTTCGTTGTTGCTTCTCGTACTTTCTGTTCGCTGCTCATATCTGCGGTCGAGCTAAACCTTTCTCGCACACTTTAGGGAGGAGGGATAGAAGTGAAGACAGGCAGGAGATGAAGGGGAGTATTAGGGATTAGTGGGGGTTATTACTGGCTGAAGTCGAGCGGAGCAGCAGTAGCACACAGCTTGCTGTTTGGTGTGGGTGTGTGTCGCAGTGTCGTTCGATAATATAGCCTACTTTTGTTATTTATGCACCACAGAAAGAGAATCGGATTTGCATGATTCGTTCATTTTTAACGAATCACTAATAATAACGGTATTTATAAAGCAATATTCACATCTAAAATATCATATCTCGGTTGTTATTAATTTCAGAGGAAATTTATTAGTTTCTGGAGGATATAAAGGTCAAATTCGAAAATTACGCATCAAATTACACCAGAAAAACTAATTGTTAATGGATTTTCGAGATGGGTCTTAAAATGAATATTAACCTTAGTTTTTAATTGGTTTTGCATAGTGTGTGTATTAAGTTGATGGCTTACTTTTGACACTGAGATTTTTACCCTTCTTAAATAATGGGCAACAGTGTTTAAGATATACTAAGTAAACCTTTTTCAACCCTAACTTATAGGAAACGTTAAAAGTTGTGAGGGATGGTAGGCCTTGTCCAGCTCTACCAAATTTAGTTTCTCAGCATAAAGATAAAAAAGCTGAATGTACAAGACATTTTTCGACTTCACAGTATGAATCAGTGACATGGATGACAGGCTACGAAATTCGATCAAGGCTTTTTTGTTAGCCGTGTTTACTGTTCTCCAAAGATAGCGGTGTGTGGAATAAACATGGGTTTTCTGACCAACCATTTAACTACAGCACAACAGAAACATGAAAGATCTCAGCTACATGTTCAGTCGTATTTAAATCTAAATATGTTTGGAAAACAAAGAATTGACATTAATTGACAGTCATTGGAAAACTGAAATAAACCGACATAATGAACATGTAAAAAGAAATAGAGATGTTAAAACGAATTATTGATGTTGGTTAGCCGGTCAGCCCACCCTGATCGAGCAAGCCGGCAGCACGCAGGTAACTGATCGCCCTCTCCGGAGTGGACCAGAGGTTCAGCGCACTAGTGATGATGTGTTCGTTGTTGTGCTAGAGCGGTACAGTCTGTCATAATGTGTTCAATTGTTTGTGGTGTCCTGGCACAGGTGGCAGGTGTCATCTGTGGAGTTGTTTAGTCTGTAAGTTAGAGTGATGTCCACATAGGAATCGTGCTAAGTTAACTCGATCCGATTTGTTCAGGCTGGTCTCTGACCTGTTAATGGGTGGTGGCTTCACACCTAGGACCGCATTCGGACCGAGTCATGTCAGTGCTTTGTGGGTTAGGTGTGTGTGTGTGTGTGTGTGTGTGTGTGTGTGTGTGTGTGTGTGGCGTGGTATGGAATGGAGTATTTGATTATAAATGTCTCTCTGGTGTTACCTTAATGGTGTGAGGTGTCAGTGCATGATTGTACATGTAGTGGCAAGGGTGTTGTGGGTTAGTTGTCACTGCTGCCATGAATTGTGTTCCCCTCAGGTCTAAATGTTCCCTAACTTTCAGTATTTTTGTTTGTGTGCAGGTGTTCTATTGGTGTTTGAGAGCATCTTGAAATGATACGAAGTGCGTTGTTTTGTATTGTCTGTAAGGTGTTTGTGTGTGTGTGTTTGAGATAATGGGTGCCCAGCATGGGCTAGCTAGTCCATAACTGAGCGAATATATTGTTTGTATATGAGTGATGTTTTCCTTCTGGTGTCCAAAGTTTGTGCCTGTTAGTACCCTAAGCGTGTTAAGTCTTGACGTACATTTGTTTTTAATGTCCTGAATGTGGTTTGCAAAAGATAATAATGTGTTATGTGACCCCAAGTATTTTGGTCCTGCGAGTGTGTGGAATGTTGGTGGTGTTTAGTGTAAGCTGTGGAGTTATCTGGTGTTCTTTTGTGTTGTTTGTAAGCAAGGTGATGGTTGATTTTGTGGGCGCTACTTTGAGTCTGTGTGTGAGCCAGTCTTGTATACTGTTTATGTATGTTTGTAAGGGGTTCCAAAAAACCTTAGCCCCCCCCCATTTGCAGCTTACATGTTTACTTATATCAAAATAGTTTTTAGTGATTATAAAAATATATAAAATTATTTATTGCAGGTATTAAAATTACTCCAGCTGATAGTGATAATATAATGGCTTCTCAATTAATTGGTGATTCGGAGAGGCAACGTGTGATAGATCGCATACGAGCAATAACATTTCGGGAAGCTCGTGATGCTGGAGCCACCTTATTAACACATTCATGGTTGCCAAAAAGTTGCGAAGAAGTGAGGACTTCGTCAAAAGAAATTTGAATAAAACTTTGGATGAATGTGAAATGGATACAACCAAATCTGGGCGCCCAAATTTTCCACTCTCTCAGGAAACAAAGGACATCATTGAAAGCGGTACGCGTAAGTGAAAAAACAGCTGTGCTAAACTTTCTAGAGAGATCGAAGTGTTGAGAGGAAAGATCGTTAGTGGCGAGATCATTCGACTGTACGTCATAAGCAAGGTTTAAAGCCTTGGCATGAACTTCCAAAGCCAAGAAAAAACTCAACTTAACATCGATGACAGAATGTGGTTTGCCCATTATCTTGAAGATTGGGATGTGGATGATTTCATGCATTTAGCTGTCTCCGATGAATTTTTTGTTTACGTAACACGTGGGCCTAACTACCAAAATGATCGAGTATGGGGCACACCACCAGATGATATTGATGATGAACATTATCGCGAATTATTAAAAAGTCCAGACTGTGATGGTGTGTTTGTTTTGTTTTGTTCACTGCAAAGAAGCTCATGTGGGTGCTGAAGCCAAATGGTCAGAGTTGGGATGGACAATATTTTCGTGATATTATTCTATCCCAGCATGTCATTCCTGCTTTAAGGCATTAGCCATTCAACAGTTGTTGCGGAACCATGAGATCAATTTCTTTGGAAAAGAAGAATGGCCAGGAAATTCTCCTGACCTGAACGTCTGTGAACACATTGGATCAGTTATAAAGGACAAGGTTGAATGTCTCTTGTTTCAAGAACCTGCAGCAAATTGACTTTTGAAGGATACAATGACGCAACACACTGAAACTGTTTTAGCAAATTTGCGTAACGATCAAGATCTATTCACGTCACTTTTGGCAAGCTACCCAAAGAGAATTCAGGTTGTCTTGGAAGCCAATGGCGGGAACACCAAGTTTTAAATGTTTCTCGTTAAATGCAGGATTAAATTCTCTTTTGTAAGGTATGTTTAGTTTTACTGTACCTCTAATGGTTGGGGGGGGGAGGGGGGGGCTAAGGTTTATTGGAGCCCCGTAGGTTATTTGTAGCAGTGTCAATGTTGTTGTGGGTGGATGTTAGAATTATGTCATCTGCATATGATAAGGTAAGCTTGTTATCTATGGTGTTGGAATGTCATGCATGTATAGTTGAAACATGTTGGTGAGAGAACAGATCCTTGAGGGACCCCGTTCGGAAAAAGCTTGTTTTTTGGATGACTTGCCATTAAATGTGACATGTGAGTATCTTCCTGAAAGATAGTTTCTCAGCCACCTTTTGGTGTTATTGTGCATGTTTGTGTTGAGTATTCTGTTTATGAGAGAGAAGCGTGGGATAGCATCAAATGCTTTACTAATGTTTATTGTTGCTAATAGTGTACGTTGAGCTGGTCGTCTGGAGTTGGTCATCCATGATGTGGTGTGTGAGGTTAGTGACTAATGTTGTGGTTGAGTGATGAGGTCTGAATCCATGTTGAGTAAGCGATAGTGGTATGTGTGGGTTGGTGATTTGTAAGATTAGTCTTTCTGTTAATTTGGAAGGTGTGCATAGTAAAGTAATGGGTCTATAGGAAGCTGGTTCTGTTGGATTTTTGTTTGGTTTGAGTAGTGTAATAATTTTACCTTGTTTCCATATGTCAGGAATAAGAGTGTTGGTATGAATATGTGCTAATGTTTGTGAGAGCTAGTATTCCCTGTGGACTCAAGTGTTTAAGCCTTAAAGTGTATGGGTCATTCTCTGTCAGATCAACCAAAAAAAATTGAAATTAACACCCTCATCTCATATTTTGCTGAAATTTGGTTTATAGGGAGTTTGTGAGCCCTGAATCCATTTCTGAAATTATAAGGTCAATCCGACCAATGGTTCAAGAGATATGACCTCGGGCAATTTGAGGTCACTCGCGAGGTTACTAACATTTGGCGAGCCATAACTTGGGTAATAATTGTCATAATTATATAAAAGTATATATATTTAGAATCAGAAAATGACAAGGAATCCAAATATGCAAGGTTTAGAACTCTAGGTTGAAAAATAAAAAGTTACACTGTAACCAAATTTGAGGTCACGATTTGACCTCTGGGGTATCAAATGAGAATTTTTTTTTTAAATGTAAAAAATGAAGGCATAGGCATTGGCTATTAGAATCAGCAAAAAAAGTTTGTTTATGTTAGTATTTTTCATGTAACTAACATATAAGTGAACACCATATTCATAAGTTGTGCGTCAATTCTACCTATTTTTTCACACTTAAGCTCATAATTTGACCTATAGAATTAAAATTACATTTTTTATAGATATAAAAAACAAAGTCAGAGTTCTTGACTAATAGAAACAATCATAAAAAGTTTGTTTATGTTGGTACTTTTCATGTAACTAACTTATAAGTGAACACCATATTTTAAAATTGCTTGTCATTTCAAGGAATTTTTATATCTTAGCTATCAATTTGACCTCAAGCTCCAAGAATTTAATAAAAATTGTATTTCACTGCTAATCTACACTGGCAATAATAGTTATAATAGTGAAAGGGGAAGACTAAGCTCACATGTAGCCTAAACAAACCTGTTGAAACATGTTGCTACTTGTCTAAGTGCAGAATCAACACAGATAGTTGCAAAATTCCTTGTCTACAGGTTAGTACAGTTCCAGCCAGCACTGTGGGTGGCTGGTGGGTATGGTGTTTTAATGAGCCTCAGAGACTATCAAGGCCTAAAATATTAAGTGTGTATAGCTATATATTTTTCTAAAAAATATATATTACCTAATTGTAAATCCTATATCTTTACAGATCAAAATACAATGGTTCAGCACTTGAAATACTGCCAGGACCCTATTCAAACACAAGAAACGCATAACAATCAATCTTAGAAAAGTGACTGATGTACTTGTTGAAAATGTGCTGGAAGAGTGAAAAAAAACTCATTGTTGTGTGTGAACTGCTGGACACTGATAATGAAAAACCCCACTATACTTAGTACCACTGAAAACAACGAGTCTGAGCAGGATTCAAATGAATCATCTACTATCAGTGGCTTGAGTAACATCTCTTCAATTCAAGATCTGGACAATGACAGTGATTACTTGATAAAGAAAAATCCTTCAACTTCAGTTGAACCAGTTCTAGCATTTCTGGACCAAACACCAGTTAAAAAAGTAAGTAATAATTAATATAATAACTTATACTTTACTACAAGGTCTGTTTGATCTACTATATAGCCAATTATATAGCATTTAAGGTACTATAATTAATATTTAATTACTAATATTCAGGTGTGTGAAACCTTTTTTTCTGTTCTTTTCAGAAGGGCTGTCATTAAGCCAGAAAAAGCGCAAGGCTCGTGGTAAGCTATCATCTGCTCAGAAACACCTGAAGGAGAGGCTAGAACTCAGTTTATGGTGTTCAAATTACCGAGGAGGTAAGTGATACTTCAAAACCTGAAACTAAATCTGAAAAACATCTAGACAAATTAATGAATGAATTGAAACAGTCATTCCTGGAGAGCAAATGTCACCATCACAAACTACAAATATTGACACTCTCACCATACACAATTGAAAAAACAGCTAGTTTCTTTCAAACAACATACATGGTGAAAAGAAGCCGTTCACTTAAATCAGAACATGGAATCCTTCCAAAGATTCCACTAATGAGCAAAGGAAAAGTGATATCTGAAGAACACACAGATATAGTTAGAAGATTCTATGAGTGAGAAGAGGTTAGTCGTATGTGTCCTGGCCAAAAGGATTGCGTGAAAGTTATCAGTGCTGAAGGTGCAAAAACGATTGGTCCTCGGGAATTTAAGAGAGATGTTTGAACTATATAAAAATGATGAAAAGAATCCCAAAATAGGATTTTCCACATTTGCAAAATTACAGCCATCATATTGTGTGCTTGCCGGTAGTGGTGGACTCATTCTGTCTGTGTCTGCACATACCATCAAAATCCAAAATTGCAGCTGGCTGCATTGGGAGAAAGAGGTCTTTCATACAAGGATCTTATGGATTACAGTGTCTGCAGTACAGAAAGAGAGACTTGCATGATGCAACTTTGCAATGATTGCCCAAGAGAAGAGGGTGTCCTGGATTTTCTTGAGTTACTTGACAGTGTGAAATCAGCTCCAAATGAAATATCTTACAAGCAATGGGTGACTGTTGACAGTTTACAATGGTTGATAAGGTGTAGCCACTTCATGAATACTTATTATCCCTAAGCATGAAATATCCCGCATGGTTCGTCATCACTTTGTTGCTCAGCAACAATCACAGTACTTCAAGCAGTTGAAAGAAACACTACCACCTCAGAGTGAGGTAGTTATAGTAGGTGATTTCTCTGAGAATTATTCTTTCATTGTCCAGGATGCTGCCCAAGGTTTCACTGGGACAATTCACAGTGTACAGTTCACCCTTTTGTCATCTATTATAGATCATCTGCAGACCAGGAACTTAGCCATTTTAGTGTCTGTTTTCTTATCTGCATCACTAAAACACAACACTATAATGGTTTACTCATTCATATTGAAGCTTATGACATATGTTAAATTCAGATGCCCACAATTGAAGAAGGTGCACTATTTCTCAGATGGATGTGCTGGCCAATATAAGAACAGATACAACTTCACAAATCTCTGTTCCATGAAGAGGATTTTGGTCTGTCTTGTGAATGGCACTTCTTTGCTACATCCCATGGCAAAAATGCATGTGATGGGATTGGAGGAACAGTGAAAAGAGCTACTGCTCGTGCCAGTTTGCAGAGAACTACAGAGAGGCAAATTCTTACACCAGAACACATGTTTCAGTTTTGTGAAGAAAACTTGAGCAAGAAGATAAATTTTTTCTTTGTAACTACAGCTGATTTGAAAGATGCAGAAGAACGGTTGGAACATCAATTCAAGGATAGTAGGGCTATTCCTGGAACTCAGAAATATCAGATTTGTTCCCCTAAACAAGGAAGAACTGATGGTGTATCCTATTTCAAGTGGCATTGGAGAAAAGAAAATAATAAGGAAAAGTCATTTTACTAATGAACCTGCAATGCTTGGTAACCTAAAATGTGTCAAACCAGGAGAGTATGTTGGCTGCATTTATGACATGCAAGTTTGGTATGGAATTGTGGAGGAATATTGTGAAGAGTTTGACGATTTCACTGTGAACTTTCTACATCCCTCTGGGTCATCAGGATCAAGTGCATATTATTATCCATCAAACAAGGATTCATGTGCAGTGCCAGGACATCATATATTAACTGTAATGAGTTGTCCTACCCTAAGAGGAGGCAGCAGAATTCAATACATTTTTCCACAAAAAGAAATTGATGAGAGCATCGAGCATGCAAAAATTGTATTAGGCTAGCACATGAATCCTCTAAGTAGGTCTTCCCCTTTCACTATTATAACTATTATTGCCAGTGTAGATTAGCAGTGAAATACAATTTTACATTTTTTGCCTTTGTTTTTATATCTATAAGAAAGTGTAATTTTAATTTCTATAGGTCAAATTATGAGCTTAAGTATGAAAAAATAGGTAGAATTGACGCATAACTTATGAATATGGTGTTCACTTATATGTTAGTTACATGGAAAATACTAACAAAAACTTTTTTTGCTGATTCTAATAGCCAATGCCTATGCCTTCATTTTTTACATTTAAAAAAAAATTCTCATTTGATACCCCAGAGGTCAAATCGTGACCTCAAATTTTGGTTACAGTGTAACACTTTTATTTTTCAACCTAGAGTTCTAAAACGTGCATATTTGGATTCCTTGTCATTTTCTGATTCTAATATATATACTTTTATATAATTATGACAATTATTACCCAAGTTATGGCTCGCCAAATGTTAGTAACCTCGCGAGTGACCTCAAATTGCCCGAGGTCATATCTCTTGAACCGTTGGTCGGATTGACCTTATAATTTCAGAAATGGATTCAGGGCCCACAAACTCCCTATAAACCAAATTTCAGCAAATCTGAGAGATGAGGGTGTTAGGCACTGGTTGATCTGACAGAGAATGACCCAACAATGTAAATTTTGGGGCATGGTGTGACTAGACATGAGTTTTGCTTTTAAGGATTATTTTGGCTTGTTGGTAAAATTGTGAAGTAAAAACAAACTTGTGTGCAACGACAACACAAGGGACGCCATTTCCACATTTTATGATCTAAAGGGACAGCGCCAGCAAGCAAAAATTGTTGTTGTGGTATGTTCTTATTTATAATGTTTATTTTTTTTACTATTTCATATCTGTATGCAATACCGCATACTGCAGATATTAACAAGCCTTATACTGTTTTGTAATTAGTACTGTAAGATTCATACTATAAGTAGTACTGTAAGATTCATACAATAAATTACCTTAGGCTAAGTTAGGTCTATCTAGGCAAGAGTCCAAATTGTAAATTACTCTAGCCTTTGTTTTAAATAATTAACCTCAGCTCCACTATATCGAAGAGGCATAGGCCTGCCCATTAATTTTCTTAGTATATTTTACTTTATAAGCCTATTATGTTTCATGTATTTTCTTAGCAGATGGCCTACTAGTCATTTGTGGCCTACATACTTACTTAGTTTTCCTGTTCAACTTAACACAATCCCATAATGAGGTTTAACTGTAATTCACCATCCACAGGTTACTGGGCCTATATAGCATATATATTTTAATTATCAATTTTTACCATTTTTATGTATCATTTTTTGTCTGGGATATTATTTACAGTATTCTTGTCTCTCTTTGCAGACAAGGTTGTTATTGTGGCTATTGTCATTGCACACAAGTTTGTTTTTACATCACAATTTTACCAACAAGCCAAAATAATCCTTGAAAGCAAACTCACATCTAGTCACACCATGCCCCCAAAATTTACATTGTTTAGAAAGCACAAAATATTTTTTTATATTTACTTTAAACTTCTTTAATGATTGCACTTTAATTTTTAACTAAATTACTATACACTGAATGCTTAAGACTTAAATTTGATCACTGGACATGTTTAACTTGTATTTATTTATTTAGACAAAATATTTCACTAGTGCCAACTTGTGGCAATTTTCACTAATAAAAAATAATCTTGTGGTGCAAGGCACTACAAGTACTGCCCCCCAAAAACATGGTTGTCAGGGGTAAAAAAAAAAAAACAAATGTCAAAGCGCACTGGCTTACGAATGACTTCCAGAACGAGTCATTGTTTGCTTTTGGATGGCAATATCCTGCAGCACTGGTTCTGAAGGCATGGATGGTGCTAGAAGTGTGTATGCCAAAAATTAATTAAATCGGAGGTGGTCCTGGGTGGCCACTGGTCACTTTTATATTTTCGCGTCAATTTTCGGGGGCCGCGCTATGTAAAAATATCTATTTTTTTTATTTACCAACCAGTTGACTACTTACATTGTTTCTTTTAATATAGAGTTGCTAAGGGGTGATTTACATAACATTTGAGAGAATAGACATTAAAATCCAAGAACCTAAGGGCGTTTGATGCACCCTAAAGGGTGATTTACATAAAACATGTACCATAAACGAAACTTCACTTATAGTCTAATAATATCCTTTATTGTCTTTCAGAAACAATGGAAGCTGTAACAATGGAAGCTAACAAGACCAGATTAGCAAGTGCCATTTTTGGTCTTGGCAATGCTCTTACAGAAGGAGATGGTACATTGACAGGAGTCCGCCTCCCAACTTGCCGGCAGGTTCTTCGATGCGTGATGTGGCACATCCAGAAAGAAATATGTGAAGGCAAACAAACACAGCCACTCAAATGGAAATCTGCCAGCATAGTCCTTATCCAGCTGAAAACCTTCTACACTAAAGCAAATATTCCTATGCTTTCAGACCATCAATGCTGCAAACTAATACTTGACCTTCTTAATGACAATAACAAATTGCGTCAAATACCTGTTTCTCGCAGAGAATCTCCAAACACTTTGGCTAAGTTGCAATCCATGAATGAACGTCTTGATAAGACCTTTGGTGTATGGACAAAACATGCAATGACAAACATTAAGAATGAGGAAGATAGAGCATTTTTAGAGTCAATGAAATCTGACAGAGTAGCCTCATTTGGTAGTGTTGACAAGAAAGCTGATAAAGATCGTAGAAAAGAAAAACGCATCTTAGCGGAAGCTTCAAGACGAGAACGTCATGAATCATCCAGTGTACAAGAGATGAAAAGTTCTGTATGCTCTGATGATAGTGCCTCTGCAGATAGCTTGGAAGAAACTGAAGAAGAGGCGATTCCAGAGCTTCAAAGGAAGCGTAGTCACCACAGATCAACATATGCAGGTACATCTGCCTTTATTCCTCATATTCTGAAAAGGCCTCCAGTCGTGTCTGTTGCTACTCGACTAAACATAACTCCTGTTCAACAGGCTGTGCTCACCGAAGCTGTAATTCAAGAGGCAGGAGGTGATCCACGTCGTGTGGCCAAGTCGTATTCAACTGCTGATAAGGCTCGACGATCAATAACAAGTGCTATTGCCAAAGATATTCAAGAAAATTGGATCGCCCCAACAGCTGCAACACTTCACTGGGATGGCAAGCAGATGCATACGCTCACAAACAAGAATGGCAAGGAAGAAAGATTGCCAGTGTTGGTTGGGAATGCCACTGATGTAAAGCTACTGGGAGTGGCTAGATATCCTCGTGGAAGTGATATGTCATCAGGTGACATCATTGCCGAGCACACTTACACGTTTCTACATTCATGGAAGTGCAAACAGTCAGTTGTCAACTTATGTTTTGACACAACAGCATCAAACACTGGACACGTTACAGCTGCCTGTGTTACCATTCAATCAAAACTGGACCGTGCTCTTCTGTGGTGTGCATGTCACCATCATGTTGGAGAGGTAATCCTGGATCATGTTTTGACGCTCTCAAAATTGAGACATCAAAGTCTCCAGAAGCATCTTTGTTCCAAAGATTCCAGAAGAATTGGGAACGCATATCACATGCAAAGGATGAAAGTTTAACCAAAATTGACATTTCAATGTACAATGACGATGCACACAACTGCTTTTATCCTGCAAAAACAAGGTTTTAAGCACAATCCGCACAAGCGCTTCATACTGTAGGGAAGACTACAAGGAAATGGCACAACTCTGCCAGGTAGTCCTCGATGATGATGTCACAAAACAAGGAACACTCCACAGACCTGGGGCCATGCATAAAGCAAGGTGGATGTCAAGATTCTTTATTCCATCAAAATATGCCTACTTGAAGAGCAAATTTCTGTACTACCTCGAGGAACTGTGACAACACAACATCAACAGGAAAAACTGAAGGAGTTTGTTGTTTTTGTTGTTTATATTTATTGTGACTGGTGGCTCATATGTCAGTCTGCTTCAAATGCCCCATGGTTTGATTTGTGCTTATACAAGACTGCTCAACTATAAAGCTGTCAACTCAATCATTTCAGTCAGCACTGTGAAAGCCTTTGATAGACATTTGTGGTATTTAACCCCAGAACTGGTTGTTTTGGCACTGTTCAGCAATGCAGTACCTCAAAAGGAGCATCGTGCCCTTGCAGATGTGTTACTGGCCATACAACCAGATGAAATGCCAAGCACTCCAAAACACCGCTACGGTTCTGGATATGGCAAACCGTCATTTCCAAAAATTACAGAAGCGACAACCCTGGCTGATCTTGTGAACGAGGACTCGTGGTTTACAGTGAACCTTCTTCACCTGGATATGACCTTCCTAACAGAGGATGTTGACAATTGGCAGAACAATGACCACTTCAAGGCAGCCAAGTCCATTGTGGATGGGTTAAATGTTGTGAATGACCCTGCGGAGAGAGCAGTAAAGCTCACAACTGATTTTGTCTCAGCTGCAAGAGAAGACCACTTCCAAAATCTTCTTCAAGTGGTTGAATGTGACCGCAAAGCGAGGCCAAATTTGCGGAAATGAGCAAAGTTGGAGTAGTGACATTGGCGTTGTGTTTTATACATTTTCAACTTTCAATCAATGTAAGTATAGTAATACCAAATATTTGTATATTAGTATTATAAGTAATACCAAATATTTGCCGAATATTCGGTGCATCACTACTAAATATATAAAAGTGGCCAGTGGCCACCCAGGACCACCTCCGATTTGATTTATTTTTTGCATACATACTTCTACCAACAAGTGTAACATTTGAGGAATAGACATTAAAATCCAACAACGTTTTGAAAATCATGGGGCGTTTAATGCACCCTAGTGCCTGTGCAATGGGGCCACTGGCTGGTTCAAAGACAGTTGGTTGCGATAATGAAGGAGAATTGGAAGAGGGATGATAGATTGTTGTACCCTTGGATCAGGTGGTGGTACATAGGATTTAGGAAGGGTAGATTGCTGTACCTGTATATGAGATGAAGGTACCGAAGATTGAGGAGGGATAGGTTGCTGTACCTGTATTTGAGGTGGAGGCAGTGGCGGTTCCTCATATGGGCAATATGGGCAGCCGCACAGGCGGCATTTGTGGAGGGGCGGCATGAGCGCCTGCAAAAAAATAAAATAAAAATAAGAATAAATAAATAAAGAAATAAATAAAAATAAAAAATAAAATAAAAAAATAATAAAAGATCAATGACTTTGCATCAAGGAAGGTAAGAAGAGTCAGGCTTTAGATGGCAGTTGTGCTGTGGTGCAATTTATTTTGTTTCTTGTTCAAAGTGTAGCATAATAATTACCCTCTCTTAAGTGTCTTATTCTATTTATGTGATAGAGCATTTGTACAATTTAGAAATTTGATTCTCTAGTTTATTTATGGCAGTTGTGGCAATTTAATTTGTATTTTTCCTGTTCATAGTATCATAATTACATTCTCTTAAGTGAGTTATTCTATTTACGTGATGAAGGATTTGTAAAATTCAGAAATTTGAGTCTTTGTTTTGGTTCTGAAGTTCCAACAATTAGTCCAATAAAAAGTTATTTTGTGAAAGAGTTATGTCTGTCCTTTATTTTGGGGGATTCGAATGTGTGTGTGTTGGCGAAAAGGGGGGGGGGGGGGGGGGGGGCGCTGAAGGTGAGGTTCGCCCAGGGCGTCATGTAAGCTAGGACCGCCACTGGGTGGAGGTACAGAAAATTGAGGAGGGATAGGATCTTTTGTTGGAGAAAAATCAAGGTATGCTGGTTTCAAGCGGTCCACAGAAACGGTTTCATCACGCTTGCCCACCTTGTCAATGATGAAAGTTTTGGGTTTACAGTCTAGCAGTCTAGCACAAGGAAGGGACCATCATAG